>OX578143.1:138218695-138468695 GCA_951213105.1 Amaurobius ferox | reverse complement strand
ACATTAGAAAACTCTTTTGCTTTGACTTTAGTGACTACTTGCTCTCGGTCCTAAAAGAGACGAGAGACACAAGTGTGGCTGATTTTTCAGAAACCAGCAAAACAATTTACTGTTTAGCTTATAAATTGCTTTCGAAGTCAAATAATGACTCTTAATGGAGGATTTTGATGACAAGTGGAATATAACACATATCTTATGTGATCACGAGCTATCTACTGAGTATATAAAAGCGATGTGCACATATTACAAAAGAAAATCAAGTTCTGTGAATAGTCTAATTGATTCTAAATGGATGAAGTAAGTACAAATTGAAGAAAATTATTGGAGAGAGGTTTTCAAAAGAATAATAGCTCCCATTAAGTTACTAAATAAATTGGGGCTAGCATTAGAGGCACTAAAAATGATATTTTCTAGGATTTTTGTTGAAGTTATTTATTGTGTTTACATTATTTAAGAGAATTGGGTGATATTTTTAAAACATCGCATTAAAATGTACGCCAACTAAGGTTCCAGTAGATCAAATTATATTTCTTACCACGCTTGTGATGAATCCATAGCGTTAATAAATAATAAAACAAGAGAAATGTTAATATCATAAATTAAGGAAGCTGCTTCTTTTGCAATAACACTCGATTCAGCGCCAGGTGTTGCCCATAACGACCCACTACCTATTATATTTCAGAACGTTACTGCAAATTCTGACATTAGAGAAACATTTATCGGGTTCATCAGTATTACACAACGTAATTCCTTATATTTAGAAAAGGCAGTATTAAAGAAATAGAATTATCTTTGGAGATAAAAATGTACAGAAGACAAAGTTATGATAGCATACAAAATATTATGAAATTTGGTGCAGCTGTTCTCCCGTGATGCTGAGACAGACACATAAATAAACAGACAGATTTTCAATTTAGATAATTTATATAGATAAAGGTTATTGAATTAATAATAGTACACATTTATAAACGATGGTTAAAGGTCTGCTTTTCCATTGGTAGAAAATATTTAAAAGTTATTTTTTCAGATGCCTATATCAAGTGCAAGTGTTGAACATTCATTTTCAGTGTTGAAACAAATAAAAAAATTATTTTAAAAGCAACTTGTACCAAAATAAAACAAGGGACCTATCGTTATTAAACATTGAATCAGATGTAATATGGACTCAGTTAATTATTATGACATTATAGATGTATTTGCTAAAACCAAGCCCATGAAAAAGGATGTGATTATTTTTAACACTTTCCGACATAGTTGAAAAGTATTTATGACTTTGGTTATTCTGTCTGTCTGCCCGTTCGCACGATAACTGCCGTAAGAATGACTTTATCAAAATGAAATTTTAGTATGTTATCTAGACGGTCTGCGGGACATACGGGAATGCGAATGAATAATATCACCCAATTAGTTTTGGATTGAACCTGGGTTAAAAAAGTTAAATACATTGAACCCTATGGGACCTAATTTTTTAAACATTTTTTAAGCGAAGTTAAGATTCACAAATTGCTTTGAAAATTTTTGAAAATATTCAAATTATTCAATAAAATATATAAAAAAAGTTTCAGCAGAATATGTTCGGTAGTTTTTAAATAAAAATTAAAATAATAATTACACCCATGTTATATAAAGAAATCACGTGACCCACTTTAAAATAACATATGGCATCCAACTTTTTCCCAGTGTCAGAATCGTGATTTTTAAAGTTCTTGTAAACTTATATTTAGTGTTGCATCCGTCCTAAAACCTCTTTATTTTTGCGCATTTTCTGTGCATCTATATTCTGCGCCGACGCAAATACAATATTTTTTAGTTTAAATGGTCATCAAACTTTGATTATTTCTACAAGGAAGCCTAATTTTAACGTATGCAGAATGTAAACAAATCAAGCTGCAAGATGAGTTGTATAAGAAATGCTGAATTACTTAACTCAAAATTATTTAGCTCAGGAGTTTGGAATACAGGTGATATGAATGAAATATTCATTGATTTTACCTAAAGAAGCAGACGATTTTATGGCATTGCCTTTACGATGAAGTTTGAAGCATGGAGTTAGAAAGTACTTTTACCTCCATGGTTTTAAGTTTTTAAGTAAAATAAATTATTGTAGTACTGTGATAATTTAAAAAATATCACTGTTGAATGTATCGTATTTTAGAGATGTTTTAATAAAATTGCATTGCAGTTGTAAAGTGTTTCATAATCAAGACTTTATGCATGATTGATCGTTCTTGTTTTTAACTTAGATTTGAATTGATAATATTTTATAATTTTTAATGCAAATATATGTATACCAATGTCGTGTTATTTTTATTTTATTAAAATGAGTTATTGGAGGGGTCGATTTTTATTTTGAAGAAACTTTAAAAAAACTGTGCATGAATTTGCTTAACTAAAATAGACTTGTTCTTTCGAGGCCTCGTAATGATAGTGTGCCTAGAGCCTCCAATGCTGCGCTGAGGGCAGTGTATTTTTATGCCCAGACCGTCCGATCTATACAAAGATGTAAGGTAACTGTTTGAACTACCTGGACAGTGCTACTCAATTTAGATTAGAACCCAATAGAGGTGGCAACCATAGGGACCCTGCCAGCTTTCCTTAATCCATCCCCTCTCGGATGGATAACAGTGCAGGGGTGAGAGGACAATAACCTATTTGTTAATGCTTCCTTCTGTTCAATGCCTAACATAAGCCTTTTGTCAATTAATGCGTACGCAATACGTTAGTGAAAGTCTACACTCATTTATGACACTTTCCTTCCCTTATGGGTTACCACAGCAATATCTGGTGTCACAAGCGAAAGGAAAAAATTGTAAGATTTATATCTGGTGTAAATGAGTTGTTGTAGATTTTGTAGATGCACGAGTTAAATAAAAATGTTGGCCATTTTTATTCTATGTGAGACCAGAAATAGATCTCAGACTTTGATGAGACAGTTTTATGTGCATATTTATTGTGTCCGAAACATCGAATAATACTTCTAGTCTGGATGACGACAGGTTTTACAGCATGTGAAGCTAAAGGTCAGATAAAACCATAAACCAGGAGTGTCAAGACAGAGGGGGCCGAGCGGGCCCTTAAGAGGATGCCAAGTAGCGATATTGGATAAATGATTAATCAATGGAGAAAGTGCTTGTCACACTGGAAGCGGCAAATGAAAGCAAAAGGGGGGGGGTGATACCCCCGAGGGAAAAAGAGCCACAACCTGTGACTTCAGAGAATACTTGTGCTGATATTCGTGCGACATTATGACATAACAACGATGACTTGCAATAGATGGATAGATATGCGGTGCGACATTATGATGAATATAGAAAATATAGCACGACGACTAGAGATGTAGAGTGTTCCGTAGATGTTCCAAAAATAATAGCTAGATCTATTGATGTGTGCAGTGCAATCGGTAGTCCGAAAAGTAGCCAAACACCCAGAGTTGTGGCAAGTACAAATTACTGACGCAAGCATTTTGATATGTGATCGAAGACCAAGACAGACTTGAAGGTATGTGTTCATCAGTAATCAAAGATCGTAGACACATTTTAAGTAATTTTATTCATACTGGTCTCACATGTTCCCTCCGCCGAAATAATATGATTAATTGTTATAATTGAATAATTAAGTATTTATGTTTTTAATAAATGTTTTATTGTTAAAGTTAAAATTGTGCGATCCATTTAGTGCTATATTAATTAATAATTCTTTTACAGAATTCGCACGAGAGTTAAATAATTGGAGGTTTTTATATAGCGGCACAATAAAGCAATGTACAATAATAGTAAGTCCACTTATACGAGATTTTACTGCCATGTTAAGATAGATATTTTAGATATGTTAATGATAGTTAATCTAAAAGTTCAACTTTAAGTAATATTTTTAATGTGTTCCCACATTCAAAACGAAGCGCCTTCTATTAAAAAATGCCTTCTATTAAAAACGCCTTCTATTAAAAAACGCCTTCTTTAAAAGAAACGCCTTCCAAATGAAACGTCTTTCATTCCTTATTTTTTAATTAAAAATACTAATTTGAGTATATCAATCATGGTCCATTGATGTCGGGCTAAGAATTCACCAAGTTGAATTTAGTAAACAATTACAATCGCAAAGATTCCATGCTGGAATCACAGAAGATTTTCTGAAGTCACTAGTCCTAGGGCCAGTATGGTTGAATGCTATGTCTGATAAGTTGATAGTACTTTATCATACACTGGATAATGTAGCCTCTGTTGCCCGGAGTTAAAGCAGGGAAGTTATAGAAAATAAAAAAATAAATGAATTTTATTCATACAAATAACAATGAAAAATTTATGTGATCTGCACAACGGTCATGATACGTAAACCACCACCCCACCCCTCCTTCCCAGATCACAAAACCGAAACTCTTGCAGAGACTCTACGTTCACTCACAAAAACTCTTCGTTCACAATTTAAACTTCAATGACACAATTTAAATTTTAATAACCTCAACAGAATTTGACAAATATATATACTGGCCATACCTTCCGCAAACAATGTAATTTGTATATTTCCAATACCCCATTTTGATCGCTCATGAAACCGCGAAAAGAACAAATGTACTCCTCCCCTCGCTTCGGAATCACTTTTGTTCAAAACAGGGGATATGGGAATTAAGTGCTATCTGTATACGTATTATTTCCGTATCGGGAGCTTATTTGTAACCTAAACAACAACGGACTATGCGTTCTAATGTAAAGTAATTAATCATAATGTATTTTATAACGCTATTTAAAAAGGCTTATGATCAGTAATCTTATTAATTTTACGTGACAAAGTTCACGTATAAAAAAGCAGAATTGCATAAATACTCTTTTTCATCGCATTCCTTTTTTAATAGCCGCTGTTACTTCTCGACACTCAACCGTTTCCTTATTAAAAGAATAATACGTTTCAATCCTTTTTATATTATTGTCTTCGATTTTCTTTGTTTATCATCTGCGTATTGTGTAGCTGCAATTAAATAAAACCATTTGTATTCAGTTCAAAAAAGAAAAAAAGTCTCTTTGTATCTGTGTGTGATGTATTGAGTGGTTTTGATACTAAAAAAACTATTACATTATTTTCCGCCTCGATCTTAAAGTGAAAAAAATAAAATTATTTTAAAGATGTTAGATTTTCAATTTTTTATTTTTGTTTAAATTCTTACTGTCGAGAGAGGAAAAAAAATTGTAGAATCCTTTCCTAATTTTATATTTGCAGCAAACCTAACTTGATAACAGAGAGGTATAGGAAAATCTGTAAGCCTCCGATAAGGAATATAGTCCACTTTGTTTAACATTATAAACAGTTAAAATATAAAACATTTTGCATAAATCCGATGGTTTTAGTTTAAATTAATCCATTTTTAAAACAGCTTTTCAAACTCTAATCATATTTCAATAAGACTCGACTTTATCATTTTCAAAGCCATTTCAAAACTTGATTTCGTTTGACATTATTTGTCGATTCTAATTTTATAGCAACCAAATCCCAGATTTCAAAACTTGTTTTCAGAAGATTAAGTCCGTAATTATTTTTAAGATTAAAAATGTTGCAGACGATTTAAAAAAACATTATTATTTTATAATTCTATTTTGGTAATCTACGGCAAGAAACAGCATTCTATAAAATACTTTGTTCATGCTAGTATATTTCTCGTAAATATTTTTTTCATATGTACTTTTCTTTAGTGCAAATAGTAAAATTAGGACCAAAAAGGTTAAAATAAAAAAATTCTGGCCAACGAAAAGTCTTTAAACCCCAATGCCCCATCATATCTCGTATTCGCATTTTCCTTCATAGTGTTTATTAAATAAGCCCTGGCCAAATTAAGTGATAGATGATTAAATCTAGAAGTAAGCACAGAATTCTGCACAGAAGATGGAAACTATATGATTGTATTTTCGGTCTCTAACCATTTTACAACGCATTGTTGAAAAGTTTGACAATCGAACGCCAAAAGGCATTCACCTTTCGATTATATTTTTTAGAAATTTGCTAAAATTGGACCATTAACCGTATTTATTCTGTTCAAAATTTATTTAAAAGGAAATTTTTCAATCTTCCAATGGTGTTAGGAAACTGTATGATTGTATTTTCAGCCTCTAACAATTTCACAATGCTTTATTGAAAATTTCGAACATCGAACTCCAAGAAACATTCGCCTTTCGATTATATTGTTTAGAAATTTACTAAAATTTGACCATTAATCTTATTTATTCCGTTCAAAATTTGTCTGAAAGAAAATTTTTCGATCTAACCAATGGTGTTAAGATGGAAACTGTATGATTACATTTTCATTCTCTAACCATTTTATAGTGTATTGTTGAAAATTTTTCATTTCAGATTCTTTGCTACAGACGACACAGACAAACATATTCCTTTATTATTATAGATAGTATGTATATGTCACATTTAATAACAACTAGCCATTTTTAATGTGCGAAGCGCGGGTAAATATGGCTAATTTGTTATATGCTTTAAGTTTTTTATTTACAGTCCATTTTATTATTTAAATTGCAATTTATTCATCAAAATATATTAAAGGTAAAAATGTAATTACTAAAATATACACATTTATAAATTTTATAAGAGTTTAATAGATTGAATATTCTATCATTAAATATTTTAATTATACAGAATACCTATACTTGACGTCTAATGAATTTTAAAAAGCCTTTGTAAGCAAAATGCATAAAATTTTCGAGATCACTTAAGGATTCCACGTTTTTTGCTTTATTTCTACTGAAGGGCAAAGTAATGTTGATGTTTTAATCAGTACATTATAACAGCTCATTATACATTTTTAATTATTTATTTTGTCGCTAACTTTAAATGAAATAACTAAGTAAACTGCTTATCTTTCGTAGCTAATAATACATTAGTTTATATTCATTACAGAAAATTTAATGGATTTTCACCATGTCACCTCCTCTAACTGTATCGAGCAGTCTTTGATTATAAACTTATTTAAATCAAGTTCTTTGAAATTCTTTAAGATGAGACTAGTTAAGTGTTGAGTGTTGAAAACCCAGACCACACGACCAACCCGAAGGCTTATGGCAGCAAGATGTGCGGCCGGGAACTTTATTTTTAGATACAATAGATTACAGAACATATATTAAAATGAATCACATCACAGGAACACAGAAAACTACACAGATACTTATAACACATAGAACAACACAATTAAAACACAGAGTACACAAAAATACAGGAGTAATAAATTCAGGTATAACCAGAATGGGAAAAGGATGAAAGTTTTCCCTGGAATTACATAAGATGATGAAGAATATTTTGATGGCAGTTTTTCCAAAAATTTACATATGATGATGAAGTATGATATGATGATGATAATTATACCAAATGAAAGGTGAATGTGGATGAAAATGGTTGGCAATGATTGAACAGAAGGTGTACTAACATTTTGAAGAGATTTACAATGATTATTCTGGATGAAAATTGGAATTTACCGAAGAGATTTACAATGATTTTTCAGAATGAGTAAATTGGAATTTACAGAAGTATACAATTGTTTACAGGTATTTTCAGCAACATCCCAAAAGAACCAAGGAAAAGAGGAGCAGTGCAAAGTCAGGGGCCAGGAGACCCCCAGGTTGATCAGGGAATATTATTCGAAATTTCGCGGGCGGAGAGGATGCAATTTTTAATTTTTTGAATAGAAGAATTGTTCTTAAGAACCCTGGAAAACCAGGCCGCAGAGTTAGCACTAGTGGGCCGAGAGAGATGATTAGGGAGGGTAAGGGGGCAAGAAAAAACAAAGTGATCTGCATCGCCGTAGGCGTTACACGAACAGTTAGAGGTAGTTTTTTGTTTGAAAAAGTATAGGTAGTCCAGAAAAGGGCCATGGCCTGTTAAAAAGTAAGTAAGAAATTGATTTGAAATTAAAAAATTTGGGTCAACAGAGGGAAGAAAATTTGAAATTCGAGCGGGGTCGTGGGTACGGGGAGAGATATAATCATTTAAGTAAGATTGCCATTGGCTAAGAAGAAGGTTTTTACAATGTTTTTTTAGCAGAGAGTAAGGGTAGGGGATGGGAAGGGGGGAGCCAGAAATGGTAGCAAGTTTGGCAAAGTGATCTGCGGCCTCGTTGCCAGGGTTATCCGCATGAGCTTTTACCCAGGAGAGATTAATGAGATTTTTGAATGGACTAGCTTTAATTTTGATTTTATTTAAGAAATTTGATTTATTTTTTATAGATCTAAATGCCAAAATTGAGGAGAGACTATCCGAAAATATATTTACCTTAGAGTTGTTTTCAATTGCCCAGGAGATTGCATAGTCTATGGCTGCAATTTCAGCCTGGAAAACAGTGTTTTCACCACCAAGTTTAAAGGAAAAGACCCGATCCATGACATCATGTTTAAAGATGCAGACGGCGAATCCAGTGTTGCCGTCGAGGGAGGAACCATCAGTATAAATGTTTACATTGGAGAAGGAAAGAGGGTCCGAGGGTTCGAAAAGGACAATCCTGTTAGCAGAAGGAGAGGAAGAAAAGGGTGAATTAAAGTCAAAAAGGGAAGGGGCGGGAAAATCAAGGGAAGAAAAAGGGTTTTGACGAAGTTTCCAAAAGGTAAATTTTGAATGCAAGGATTTTATTACTAAGTGAATGGGCGGGATCCCTGTAAGGGAAAAAAGAGAGATGTTTGAAGAGGTCCTAAAACCTGAAGAGATCTTAAGAAGAAAAATTCTTTGTATTGAAAGAAGAGTTTTAATTTGAGCCCCTGTTAGATTGTTTCCCCAGATACCCGCCCCAAAGGAGAGAACTTTTTCGATGACCGCCAAGTACCAAACTTTCAAAAATGATTTATTAACACCCCAGTTACAAAAGGCCAGTTTACCAAAGGTTGAGGCAATCTTGAAACATCTCTCCTTAAGATGGAAGACGTGGCCACTCCATTTAAAGTTGTCATCTAAAACTATTCCAAGAAATTTGAGGTGCCTGGAGATTGTTAGCTTAATATTGTTGATTTTAAAAGTGGGATTTTTCTTAATTTTTGAACGGGACTTATTGAAAATGATGGCTTGACATTTGGAGGGGGTGATTTCTAATTTTAATTTAGTAAGAGATTCCGAAACTAGATTTAACAGCACGTTATTATTTATAGCCAAGGAGCGAAGAGTAGGAGCATAGGTTACCACCGCAAGATCATCTGCGAAGGCTTGGAGGTGGTTTTGATCATTATTTAATAAGAGAATGTTATTGAAATAAATATTCCAGAGAGTTGGTGAGATAACCGAGCCTTGTGGGGCTCCGCGGGAAATATGTTTGGTGTGTACTGTGGGGCCATCAATAAAAGATATGATTCTGTTTTGTAAGTAGGAAAAGATAAAATTTTGAAATGTGGGGGGTAGATTAATTTTATTAAAAGTATTTGGGAGGATTTCCCAGTTTAGGTTGTCGAAGGCTCCGCAGATGTCCACGATGGTTAGGGAGACATAATGTCCTGGTCTGAGTTTATTGATTGAGTCGATCAACCTGTGAGTCGCGTCCTCGCAGCTGCACAACTCACGGAAACCAAATTGGAGGGGATGGAGAATCTCGCCAGAGGTGAGCCAATAGTTTAGTTTATTTGTGAAGAGTTTTTCAAGAATTTTTCCCAGGGTTGGGAGCAAACAGATTGGTCTGTAAGACGAACAGAGGGAAGGGTCTTTGCCGGGTTTATTAAAGAACAAAACGTTAGCTGTTTTCAGGCAGGAGGGAAAGTGGCAGAATTTAAAGCATAGATTAAGAGCTTTGGTTAAAAGGGAGGGAAAGGCTTTATACAATTTTTTCCATATGGTGAAGTCAATTTTATCTGGGCCAGGGGCCCTTCCACTCTTCAGGTTATTAAAGACAACGTAAAATTCCTCCGGGGAGATCTCACCCAAACCGAGAGTTGGCAGGGAGAGGGAGGGAAAACCCGAAAAATTTGCATCTTCCTTGAAGCAGTGGTCCAATAACCGATCAATTTTATCATGATAATTTAGATTAATGTTGTCTGAGAATTGTAGTTCAATACTATTGATTTTTCGGTGTTTTTGGAATGCATATTTGAAATGAGTGCCGAAAGAGGAGTTACATTTGGAGCAGAAAGTTTTCCAGGAATTAAGTTTTGTTTTATTAATCAATTTTTTATATCTTGCCCTGTTTAATTTATATTTAGTTTGGGCTGCTGAAATGTCCTCCAAGGAGGCAGAGTTTTTCTCTAAAGATTTAACACGTTTATAGAGGGCCGAGACAAAATTGCGGAGTTTAGTTAAATCCTTGTTCCACCAGGTGAAACCTTTGGCTTGTTTGGATTTCTTTTTTCTTATATTGGAAAGGGCACAGGATTTAACTAGAGAAGTGAAGTTATTAAAGAAGTCGTCAAGAGAAGCTGTATTGTTTATATTTTCAAGAAGGGAGACCAAATAAGGGATATGTGTTTTGAATTTAAAAATGAATTTATTGAGGTTATAGTTGGTTTTAAGGTGGAATTCACAAGGGGGAGAAAAACTGAGATTGAGGGAGATTTGAATCATTCGGTGGTCACTAAAGGAATCGGAGGAGAGGACCTCCCAGCAGCGGATAACATCGAAGAAAACAAAGTTTGTCAGGGAAAGGTCAGGATAACCTACGCCGGAGTGGGAAATAAAAGTAGGACCAATGCTTGGGTCGTTGCAAATCACCAGGTTGTTCTCTAAGCAGAAATCGATAAGATCCAGGCCCCTGCGATCAGTGAAACCATAGCCCCACATTCGTGCTCGGGCATTAAAATCTCCAAGGAGAAGGTAATCTGAGTTGAGGAAGTCAAGGGGTGAAAGTTCGAGGAGGAGAGTGGGAAAGTGATCGTGGGGAGGAAAGTATATACTAGAGAGAGTAAGAGTTTTTGAGGTTGTAAGATGGATTTCGATGAAGATGGATGAAGAGGTTACAAATTTTTGATATGCTAGAATTTCGGGGTTAAATATCAAGATTGCTGCCTTTTTTTATAGTGAGGAAAACTGCCTTATACCTGGAGGAGGAGTTAGAACATTACCCTTGCAGATGTACGGTTCCTGAATACAGGCAAAGTCAATAGAGTTCTCCAAGGAGAATTGAATTAAATTGTTATGGGCGGCAAGGGAATGATTAGTATTTAGTTGAAGGCATTTAAGTACCATAGAACAGGGGGAAACGAGCACGAATGGGGAACCAAGGGGGGGAAAAGCACATTAAATTAAACAAGTTAAGTATATATAAACAAGTAATTAAAATAAGCAAATTATACATATAATAGACACTTAAATAACAAGAAAAAGAAATGTACAAAAGAGAAAGACTCAAGCCTCCCTCTGTAGATCTTTAATGCGCCTTACCTCTGCTTGGTAGGCGCTACAGGCCCCTCGGTCATGAGCATGGTGATCAATATTATACTTAAGAGACGGGTTATCATGGTTAGCAGTGTTGCAATTCACACACACAGGACGCCTAGCCTTACAGGTCCTGTGGGTGTGATCGCTCTTTGTACAGAAACTACAGTTTCCAAGAGGATGTGGGCAGAAATTGGCCATGTGGCCAAATCCTTGGCATTTATAGCACATTTTAAATGGTATAAATCTTTTGACCACAAAACTGTTAAAGTTATAAAAGAGTTTTTTTAAGTCCGTGATCTTGTTGGCCACAAAAACGCTGACCTGAAAAACCCAGTTGTTAGAGTTATTTCTGGATTTGAAGCTTTTAACAATTTTTATGTCATCAGGAGTAAGTTCTCTGTAGTTGAGACATATTAGAGATTTAACATTGATTTCCGTGTAATTTGGAGGCACATTAAATACAATCAGAGCTCTCCTCCGGTCCTCTTGTTTTTTAATAGAGAATTTCTCGGCTATTGCAGAGTTTTGAAATAGCGGAACAAGCTTGTCCGGATCACTCTCTCGGCACGTGACCTTGAGCGTCCCGTTTTGGAGCTCCGAAATATTCTTAATGTCTATATTCCGGGGACACCGGTAATTGAGCAAATCCCGCTTCAGTTCTGCGTTGGTCTTGGACCTATCATGTCCCTGAAGGAGAACGCTGGAATATGTTCTTTGTTTAGGAGCAGATGACGGTAGAGAGGAAGAGGAGCTAGCTGTATTTGATGATGATGATGGCTTGAGAGAAGAGATGTTCTTCTCTAAGTTTTGTTTGATAGAATTATCGATTATCGATGGTAAGTTTTTCAGTAAGTTGTCCGAGAATGATTGGAAGCCCTCTGTTATAGATTTTTTAAATGAAGTTAATTCTTCATTGAAGGATTTTGCCAGGTTTAGGCTCTGGTCAGCTGTAGATGGAAGATGTTTTGTAGGAGTGGCAGTATTTTGATTCTCGAGAGCACTGCAGGAAAGTTTAATTTCTGATATGCGCTTTTCAACATAGGCTTTTTGAGTAGAATTGGTTTTTAAATATCTGAAGATGTAATTATTTAGCCTCTCCACATTCTTTACTATCTGTGCTAGAAAATATCCATTGAGATTGGAGCAGCAGGCTTCAGAGGATTCAAATGTGTTTGTAATTGAAGCAGCACCTTCCAGAGTCTCGAGGCCAGGAAAGGTAGAGGAAGGAGGCGGAGGCAGAATAGGAGGAGGTGAAGAAATTCCAGGAGGCGAAGAGCTACCAGCAGGAGAGCCGGAAGAGGTCCCAGGAGCAGGCGAAGGAAGCAGGGAAGGAGAAGCAGGCCCGGGAGGAGGCAGGGAAGAGGTGAAGGGAGGAGGATCGATTGGAATGGAGACCGAGGTACAGTGAGAGGAAGGAGAGGTTGAAGTTTTAGGAGTGTCCATTCTGCGAGGAAGTTGCTTAGAGTGACTTGTAAGAACTGTTGGAGTTGTTGAAGCAGGAATAAAGGTTCTGCTAGGTCGAGGATCCACTTTTGAGAAAACCTTGAATTGGTGCCGAGGAGTGGCGTATGACGATAAACGTTGAGGAAGCGGTGGAAGAGGAGGAGGAGAGCGAAAAGACACTGCACTTGAGTATGAGACACAAGACGAGTTTGGTGAGAATGAAAGTCCCGAGGATTTTAAATCAGTCAGTTTTATTGTTGATTGCAGGTTCACAAGTGATTGATGGTTAGGATGTTGAGCATTTGCAGCAGTATATAAGTTTGTAGAGCGAAGATATGGGTTTAATAGTGTAGAGTTCGGACTAGTTAACACAACTGAAGAATTTGCCTCCTGAAGAGGACCAAAAGGGGGGAGCGGGAAGGGGGGGAGGAACCAGGGGGAGGGGGAATCCGGAGGGGGGGAAAGATCCATCAGAAAAAAAACGAGACCAATACAGCCAAAAGGAAGCGAGAAAAAGGGAAAAAAAAGAAAAAGAGCGCCAGCGAGCAGCGACTTTGGCTTCAAACTGTCGCAAAGAAGGAGATACCCTCTGGGTTAAGCCTTTCAAAAAAACCACTCCAAAAAATCCTACGAAGCAAAGTTTCCGAGAAACCAAAAAAAAAAAAAAAAAAAAAAAGAGTTACCAACAAAAATCACAGAAAATAAAAAGTTTAAAAAAATAAACAAAACAGACTGAAAACATATAAAAAAGAAGAGGAGGAAAAGGGACCTTTTCTAAAATAAAACAGAAAAAACACCGTAAAAAAGTTAATTAACAGCCCAAAAAGAGAAAAATTTACAGAAACCATTAAAAAGGAAAGTAGGGAAAGAAAAGAATCCAAATTTAAAACAAGAAGCTGGGCAGGATTAAAAATATCTATTAACTAAAGGGGGGGAAGAAAAAAATTTAAATTTCAAAATTTAAGTTTTCAAAGGGAAATCCCATGTTAAAATTGTATTCAAAATTAAGGCAAGAAACAGGACAGGGATTAGAAAATTCAATTCACAAAAGGGAAGGATCCGAGAAGAAGAGGTAAAAGCAGGTACGAGCGATGGCAAGGGGAAAGTTTATGATTTGAAAAGGGGAGAACCGCAGAAAACATTACTACCGGGAAGGGTACACTGTAAATACAGGGGGAAGGATATGAAACAAAAGGAAAAACATGAATACAATAAGTTTTAAAACACATTATACATATATATACACTGCTCCCCAATAAACAATAATGATCAATTAGCATTGTAAAAGGTACAAGGATAATTAATGTATAAGATTTTAGAAGAATAGCACATATATATACAGATTTACAGATGAATGAAAATGCCGGATTTTGGCACTTTCCACTGGAGATCCACCATTACAATTGCATTGTAGTATAAGAACAATAAAATAGAACAATTTTAAAAAGTAAATAGAGATACCTTACCACCCGCAGGTCGGAGAGGGGAACCAATGGTACCGTAAGAAAGCCCAGACCAAGGGGAAAAAAAAGATGTAAACCATATGCATGTACACAAGGGAATCACGCTCCCAAGGCGGGAGAAAGCAAGACGAACAAAACAGCGTATTCACGCCCCGTCCACATCGTCCGTTAAGTCCGACTAGTTAAGTGTGAAAGCCCCAGGCCATCCGGCTCGTCCAGAGGACTTAGAGCAACAAATTGGACGACCGGGAAGGAGACTAGTTAAGTGTGAACGATTTTTTCAATTGTTGATTGTAATGCCAAATTACAAAAGAGTACTAATTACACAAAAATGACGTTGTTTCGGTATTATAAAGTTAGTTTAAACTTTCAGAAAATATGCGCATTTATTTTCTTGAAATATATTTTAATGCATGATGACTCAAAAGTTGCAGAAATGCGGAGTGTTCACACAAGCGGCTTGGGGTTTAAGTCATAACAGATTGTGTTTAAAGAGAAAGAGTTGAAAGTACAAAATGTCTCTTTTATTAAAAGCTTTTATTTAACTCATTATGGCCGATGTGTGGGTGTCATGTCTGTTTCAACTTTGTAAAGAACCCTGCTGCCCCCACGTGAAATCGAACCCTGGATCTCCGAACTGGCCAGCAGACGCTCTATCATTGAGCTACTGGGACGAAATTGCAAGCTTTTATCGTCGAAGTGGTCTCCACCCCCTAATGTCAGATTGATGGGCAACTGACAATCTGACTGACCACCTCCTGCTACTTTTTAATCAGGTTAGCCTGCTGCTACTACTATTTTTGTCCAGCTTAGTAACCTGCGTGGTCGTTACCCTCTCAATTTGAAATCGGCGCTCAATCATCCAGAGTTAACTGAATCCGTACTAGTCGTACTAGGGTCACTTTCAGACCTCCGACATCTCTAACTTTCACCGCTCTAAATGGTCCGCAAATTTAGTTAACAAAATGGATAAAGACTCTGTCATTTATAATATATATACTGATGGTTCAAATATTGACAATAACACAGGTTTTTCAGTTTGTATTTTTAAACATGATGTTCCGGAAAAGGTTCTCTCCTATAAACTTGACACAGGAATATAGTATTTCAAGCCGAACTTACCGCTATTTCCTTTGCTATTGACTGAGCTTTCTCTAATAATACTCCTGTTAATATTTTTCCGATAGCCTCTCTTCCATTCAAGCTCTTAACTCAATAAAAAGTAAATCTAATTATTTTAATTCCATTAAATCCAAAGCTTTCCTTGCCAAAAACCTTGTTAATATTTCTTGAGTAAAAGCTCGCAATAATATATCTGGAAATGAAATTGCCGTTTACCATGCCAAAATTGCTACTATCGCTGGTTCTCCTCTTACTATTCCCTTTCCTTACTCACTTCTCTCAAAATTTTGTAAATCTCATATCCTTAATTTTTGGCAAAATTATCTTAATGATTATATATCCACCAGGACTGGTGATCCGGCTAGAATCCTGTCTTACCTCCCTATCGTGAATCCTAATTTACAAGTTTTTAATAAATACCTCATTTACTTTCTTACTGGTCATGGGACCTTTCTTGATTACCTATACTTTTTCAAAATTAAATCCACCTCTAACTGTATTTCCCATAAATTCGGTGACGCTGACCATTACATTTTCGATTGTCATTTTGCTAAAAATCTTCATCTTTGCAAACCCTCCCCCTCTTATAAACCTATTTGGTTCTCCAAAGTTAGTTCAAATCCCTCTTCAGTAGATAAAATTAAAACTGTATTTTTGTTGCCATGAGAATTTCTAATAAAGTGACCTAAGCTTATGAGTAGATTCTGCTCTCAATTAATTTTGATCAATGAATTCCTTTATTTCATTCTTATTAACTTATATGTACTTATTGTGTTCCCTCCATATTTTCTGTTTAAAAAAAAAAAAAAAAAAAAAAAAAAAAAAAAAAAAAAAAAAAAACCTATATTAACTATTTCTATTTTGTCGGTTCTTTTTTTTTTTTACCCTTTCTATTTGTATTCTTTCAAAATTTTCTTTTCTAAATTTTATCCTAAATTTCTTAAATTTCTGTTTTTGTTTTCCATGTGCCTAAATTTCTTTCCTTTTCCATGTATTTTCTTTTTTTATATATTTTCTAAATTTCACTTTTAAAATTTTATTATTTTCTTTAATTTTAATCTATTTTTCATTATGTTAATATACCTTACTCTAAATTTTATTTTTCAATGATCTTTTTATCTATATTCGCAATAACCCTTTTCCCATTTTTGAAATATGGACGTACTTGGCATGTTCAAATATAATGTAAAACCGTCTGTTTAACCACACGAATTTTCATTAATTGTTATCGTTTTAGACCTAAATAAATGTTCGTTTGGCGGGATGGTAGACCTTGGGTGCCTCCTGAGTGCAGGAAGTATCCTTTCCCGGCCCTACTGCTGGCTACTCTAAACCCAATATGTGAGTCGCACGGTCTGGGGTCTTCAGACCTCGACATCTTTGCACTAACCTTCAGGGTTGATTTGTTCGGGCACCATTGTAACGAACCTTGCTGTCCCAGCTGGGAATCTAACCCTGGATCTCCGAACTGGCCACCCGACTCTCTACCGTTGAGCTCCTGGGACGAAATTGAAAACTCTTATCGCCGAAGTGCAACTTCTTTTATGGCATTTTTAACATACTTTACTACGTCTTATAGAACTGGAATTTGGTATAAAGTTTTAATCTGGTAAAACGCTTTAATCCATTAAAATTTGACAAATCCTCGAAAAAAGTAAGTTGCACAATAATTAAGAAAGAGTGACAAGAAGCCCACCCAACCCAACTGCAATCAAATAAGTCCTTTAATTTGGTGTTAATATACATAAGGAAAACCGTGAGCAACGTAAATAAGCACAAATATCACAACAATGCAGCTGTTTCAAGAATACGCTTCCTCAGTGCAAGAGAATCAACAAACCCGAAGTCCAAAAAGGGAATGGGCGCGTTGGACTTATCTACCTCCTGTAACGCTTGGCGATAATTTTTTGCGAACTTGAAGACTAATTTAACGAAATATCCCCAACTTAGAGATATTTCGCCCCAGATTGACGAAAATATCGTTAAAATTGCAAAAATGCCGTTAAGTTAACAAAATAGACGCCAAATTGATATATTAATCATTAAAATATTTTAATATATGGACTATATTGCCTATTGCGAATGCTATCAATATTAATAATTGTCAAATTAAATTTGCGCGAAATATAAGTTAATTAAGTACTTCGAAATAATTTTACATAGCATTTTACATCCGGAAAAGCGTCAAATATATAATTCAATATTAAAAACATTATGCTGTAGATCTTATACATCACTTTTTTCGCTTTGAAAGAAGTAATCCATTGCATTATATAAAGAAAGTCATGTGCTGTCTATATCAGATCATTTTTAAGTATTAACGTGTACAGACCTCCGATTCAAGAGAACTAACTGCTACAGGTAACTACGTTACTTTTTCACAGTTACTACCTCTAGGGCGCGGTAGCCCATTGGTTAGCGCGCTGGAGTTGCACTCGGTAGGCCCGGGTTCGATTCCAGCCACTGCCAAAACTGCCGCCGTGTTCATGCGGAGTCCGATCACGTTAAACATGTGGGTCCGAAAGTCCTTCCGAGAGGTTGGTGGTAGAGGAAGGAGGGTACGGTCCCTGTGGATGCCTCCCCCACTGGGTTACGGTCTAAATTGGGTGGCACTTCCCGACCGTCCAAACAGTTACCTTACACCTTTCTGGTAGGTCGGACGGTCTGGGTTTCAACAACAACAACAGTTACTACCTAACCCTTGATTTTATACTTACTAAAAATAACGATATATATTCATTTCAAACTGTGAATTTTCAAAACTCGTTAATTTAGCATTTATTCAAAAATATTAAAACTTCTACCAAGTTCATTTGAATTTGAGAAACTTCACGCTGTAATCACTTCAACTTTTAACGCAGACGATCCGAATACCCGCAACTTGGATGAGATTTTGAATTAACTTTAAACTTCATCTAAACGCTTCAAATATTTAAAGAATCACGTAACAGTTGGTTATCTCCTCTTTAAGTTCTAATACAAGCCTTATAAGCTTCAAGATAAAAGCTTCACATGAAGGATTCAGTTTTCTTCTTGAATGAAAGATATTTGATTCCAATCTTTTTCTATTATTCTAAACGGGAACCTAACAGAAAAAGCAATTTAAATCTATCCACTTTATTGTTATGTCGGTAGCATAAAACTTTATCTCATGTTCTAAAAGAGAATATTGATATTATTCTCGATTTTTCTTCTTTCTGTTCAAAATATTTTATTTTTAAATGATATAAATAAAAAATATAAGCATTATGCATAGAAAGATGCCTCCTCGAAATTTCTTTAAAAGTTAAATTTCAGAAATAATTGGCTTTCAATAATAGAGAATCTGGAAGACTCTCGGATATGAAAGGGGTTTGTTTCCCTATTACCTACGACCATTCGCTTCAATTTTCCTTTCATTACAGGTTCTAGAGTGCAAAAATTTCGAACTGGAGATTGCAACGATAATTTAGACTATCACAGAATCCAACGCCACGAAATTTAAAAATAACTTGAAATTACTGAAAGTTTTAGATTTACGAAAATGGGCAGACGATATTTTTAAAGAATAAACCTGAAGTTGTTTGAATAACTTCAGAATCCACCTTTCACTCATGAATAATTCAATATATATTTTCGTTTAGAATGTGGAAGAGTTTAATTTCATTTTTTCTTTTTTACATTCGTATTGAATAATATTTCTGCATGAAATGCAATGGAAATTTAAAAAATCGAATGTGGGTATCACATCACTTTTCCTACAGACTCAAATTCATTATCTCTCTATTTCTTTAATAATTTATTAAATTGAGTTTAGTTGCGCAAAATAACACGCATAATGATTTGAAATTACAATGAATTGGAACTTTTAATTCAAGTTTCGCTTTCACTTAGTAACTGGGCGTATTTTCAAAGACAGCTTAGTAAAAATACGAAAAACTAAAATATCTCGAGAATGAAATAAAATTAGATTAAAATAACTTTTTTAAATATTAATTTTATAGAATGCAAATACACGTATTAAGATAAATAAATACGAACAATTTATTAATTCATTTGTATATGTTACACATGTATGTAATCCATACGTATTACTTACATATGTTACACAGATATAATGTCAGAAAGTTTTGTATGAAAAATATTTATTTATGAAATTATTTTTGCCTAAAATATTAGGTGAGAATATAACAGAAGGTAAGGTGGTTTACTTAAAAAAACAGATTATTTTATTTATATCTGGTTTTTGACTCTTTCAATATTTATGATATAGTCATTGTCAATAGTCATGATATATTAATCATTGAGCTGTATTGACTTTAAATATATTTCTAATTAAAATTATTTTAAATTTGCAAAGAGCTTTGCTACCCCAACCGTGAATCGAACTCTGGATCTCCGAACTATCCAGCCGACGCTCTACCGTTGAGGTACTGGAACGAAATTGCAAGCCCTTATCGTCAAAGTGGACTTAAAGTCGACCATCCTCTAATGTCAGATTGGCGAGAAACTGACAATCTGGCTGACCACCTCCTGCTATTTTTACCTCAGGTTAACCTTCTGCTATTATTATTTTTACCCAGGTTAGTATCCTGCTTGGTCGTTATCCTCTCAATTTGAAATCGGCGCTCCATCTTCCAGAGCCCACTGAATCCGTAATAGTCGTACCAGGCTCACTTTCAGACCTCCGACATCTCTTTCCCGGCCGTGCAAATACTCTAAACCCACTATGTGAGTCGCACGGTCTGGGGTCTTCAGACCTCCGACATCTGTGCACTAACCTATAGGATTAATTTGTTCGGGCGCCATTGTAAAGAGCTTTGCTACCCCAACCGGGAATCGAACCCTGGATCTCCGAACTGACCAGCCGACGCTCTACCGTTGAGCTATTGAGCAATTTCAAGCTCTTATGGTCGAAGTGGACTGTGCAAATTATACACATAATCACTCCTACACAAACAAAAACTCCTAAATACAAACTCCTAAATAAACATGTACAATATAAAAGAAAATATATTTTATCAATGAAATGAGCATACTTTTAACCATATGGGGGTGGGGGAATAAAATTGAAAAATATGCGTGTAATTTGATTAAATATTTTACTAATAAAATACATCAAATACGTTCCAACAGTGAAATGACTATTCCAATTTACAATGCAGTATTTTGTTTATGCAATCAGTGATCTATTAACATCATTAAGAAAACTAGTTCTGATGTTTTCTTTATACCTAAACTACTTCGTAATTTTCTGTTAAATACACTGAATTCTAAATTTTTTTTTCCTCGACACAGGCAATCAATACTACAGCTGTAGAACAAAGCATTTACATATTGAAAATCACTGTCATTTTATTTGCTGCAGTAGGTGCAATGTTTCTGTCGACGATTTCCCCCAAACGCTGGCAGAATTTGATATTCGTACGTTGTTCTTCAAACGCCATTTCCGTGAACGACTACAGTTCACTGACACGCATTGTCTGGAAAAAGTCTTATTTCTCGGCACTCTAACGTTTCCTTATTCAGAGATATAAAGAATTATTTTTCTTTCATCTTCTTTCATCTCCGATTCTTTTGTTTCTCATAGCGGTTGAAGTTAAATCATTTGCATTCAATTCCAAAATGACATAAAAATACAGCTTTGTGATACCCGTGTCTGCCTCCACCGATTTCGGGATAGAAGGATTTCTATCAAGTCATTTTCCACTGCCGATTTTAGTTAAAAAAAACAATAGAACATTGAGATAAAGTGCAGAAACAAATTTGATTCTTTTGTATAAATTTCAATTTTTCCTTAAAAGTACTGGGAGTGTGAAACTACATTTTACTTTATACATTCATATTTCATATATTGTTTAGTTCTCTTTAACGCATTGGTCAAGTCTGGGCTTCAGTATGAATCTGTGGTGTGGAGGCCTTTTCATGATGTTCATGCAAACAAGATCGAAATTATTCAAAATGAATTCTTGAGTTATCTATACTATAAAAAAACTGGTATTTTTCTGTTTTGCCTTATCTGTTACTTTTCTTCGTGATATGTTTAATGTTAAAAGCTTACAGAACAGAAGGGATTTTGTTTTATTTTTATTCTTCAGGAATCTGTTCAATAACAGAATGGATTATTCCCCTGCCTTGAGTGGGATCGGGTTTCATGTTCCGCAGTATTCTACCAGGAGCATGAGTTTATTTGCTGAAAGGAATTTTAGTACGAATATTGGTTCTTATTGTGCGATTAATCATTTTTGTAAACTTTACAACAGCTTCCCCGATAATCTTGATGTCTTTTATTCAACGGAAATGGCTTTTAAAAACCATTCGTTGTAAATATTTTATATTTTAATGTATTTATGCATTTGCATGTGTACCAAATTTCATGGTTGTACGACCCTTAGTTTTTCAGCTACAGACTGCACAGACTGACATCTTCCTTTATTAAGACAGACATCTTTTATTGTCTCTACGAAAAATAAAGAATTGCATAAATACTTTTCTTCTAAGTATCCCATTAATGGCAGCTGTTACTTCTCTCTGCCGTTTCCTTATTAAAAGATATAAAAGATTCGATTCCTTTTATGTTCTTTTATCTCCCATTCCTTTTATTTCTTGCCTCTGAATTGAATAGCTGCAGGCGCGGCTGCAGTTAAATCATTTTCATTCAGTTCCAAAGTGGAAGGCAAATTTCTTTGTGGTGTACATGTCTGTATCAAGTGGCTTGATACGAAAAAAAGCTATTAAGTAATTTTCCCTTTTAAGCCGTAAAAATAAAATAATATAAAGAAATTATAATTTTAGTTATTTAGTTTTAATTACAATTAGCCTTTGAAAAAACTAGTCATAGAACTATCACTTTCCCTACATAGATGGTAATATATAGGGAAAGTTTTGTCCCGGATTCGAAAATTCGAATTCGAGTTTCCGGCGGAAGAGCGCGTTTCAAACATCCCTGAACTCAAATCAAACATTTTGAAGGTAATGTTTATGTGTGTGTCCTTAAATCTGTGGATGCGATATCTCAGGAAGGAATTTATCGTTTTGAATGTAATTTGGTACGATTATTGCAATCCGTGAATACTGGAACACTAATGATTTTAAAAGCCATAAAAAGCTCGGAAGCCCCCTAATTTTAGAAAAAAATTTTGAAGAATCATAAAAAAAAATTAGGACATTCAATAATGTTAAATAAGTAATCATTTTTTAATAAGAATTTTTTTATCCTAAAACGAATGACACAAACTTTAGTATATTCCCGGTCGTCCATTTTGATGCTCTAAGTCCTCTGGACGAGCCGGACGGCCTGGGGCTTTCACAAACTTTAGTACACTAGCTTGAATCGCTCTCGAGATACTGCATGTTTTTCAAATAAACGTATCTAAAGATTTGTATAAAATTGGGTATCATGGCATGAGTAACATTTGGCGATTTATTTAGTGAAATATTACCAAGTTGGCAACTCTTTAATATGATGCTAAATTAGCAAAACTGTTGCCAAATGATGCCAAATGGATGCCATGACGCCAAATTGATGAACTGATGCGCCAAAAAATGACTCCTAATGAATGAATTAATAATCAGCATATTTGAATACAATGGAGTTATGTAGCAGATGTTAGCAATATTTCCAATTGTCAAGCTATATTTGCGCAAAATATAAGTGAATTGGATACTTCAAAATAATTTTACATGCACTTTTCAACATTAAAAACATCGTGCCGTATGTCTTGTACGTCATTACTTCGCATTGAAAGAAGCAAAATCATAGCATTATGTAAGGAATGCTACGTAATGCCCCCACCAGATTTTTGTCTCAACGTGTTTTATCGTTTCCACTTTTGAATACTATATAGTACAGTTTTTTAAAAAATAATCTAAAAAATAATCTAAATAATATAGACCTATCTGAAAGTGTAAGTTATCTATATGGACGACGGGGAAGTGCCACCCAACTTAGACCGGAACCCAGTGGGGGTGGCATCCAACCGAACCCTCCTTCCATTACTACCTACCTCTAAGGGAAGGAAACACTCAAATCATATTGAATATCAATTTAAAATGCAGTTTCATTTAAATTTGAAAACGTTAATATAATATTGAAATTTCAATATATATACACAGGGTGTATATAAACTGTTTTGACAAAATAATAGGGGTGATAGTACCCAATAAGACGAACAATATTTGCAATGGAACCTAAGGTCGCATTCCACTCTAAGTGTCAGAAAAGCGTCAAGTTAAAGTTGAACTTTCAACAGTGAAAATAAGATGAATTAACATAATCATAAGTTGCACAATCCTATTTATTTACACCAGAGAAAGACTCAAAGTAGATGCTCAAAGTGACGGCCAAGGGTGCCGGTGCACAATTCACAATGGCGAATGAACGACTGACGCACCCTTTCGAAGACACCTGATGTCGTGTTTATCCTGTCCGCTGCAACAACGATTCTCGCAACGAAATTTTCTATGGAGTCCACAGTCGTCTCGTACACCAATGATTTTATGTGCCCCCAGAAGAAGTCCAGTGGGTTGAGGTCCGGTGAGCGTGGAGGCCAAGCCACAGGTCCAATATGTCCAATCCACCGTCCGGGATATGTGGCAGTCAAGAAGTGTCGGATGATTAAAAATGATGGTGATGTTCTGGAGATGTGATACGTCTCCGTCACGACAGCTTTATCGTCCGAAGTGGCGACTTATGCTTGTTGGACATGTTTCGAAGTTACTTTTTTTTATCACTCAGAGTGGAATGCTGCGACCCTAGGTTCCATAGTAACTATTGTTCGTCTTGATGGGTACTATCACCCCTCTTATTTTGTCGAAACAGTTTATACACATCCTGTATATATATTATAATTTGACACCCAAAATAAACATTTAGATAAATAACTTCAGAATTAAAGAAGCATTTAGATAAAGATATAAAGTTTGGGTTGTAATGTCCCTCAAAGATCAACATACGTGATTTATATTTGTGCATGTGAAATTCCTAGTATTTGTCTGTTTCATTTTTGTGATTATATGTCAAAATAAAATATAGTGGCCTACAAAATGTTGATTCATTAATAACACAATATAAAGTCTTGGTTGATTTAATTAGCTTCACTATCCCTCACTGAACCTAGAGATGAGACTCTATAAGGATTAAGTTCTATTCTATTTTAGTTTCACCTTGAAACACTTTACAGGGTCAAAGGAATGAGGAGACATCATTCCTGTCATTCCTAGGTCCATGGTCTGACTTACAGAAGGCGGGACCAAAGGCCAAGTTAGCTTTGAAACACCCTTGTAAACTATTTTAAAACATACTTGTTGCACCAATAGTGAAGAATATTTATACACAACATACTATAAAACAGATTTCGAGACGTAGTTGAAATCATAATCAAAATTTTAATCTAATAATTTTTCTGATATTTAAGTTAATAAACTCAGTCGTTTTAATAACTTCAGACATCAATCGAACTACAAACTAATTAGATATTTCATAAGTCTTACATGTTGTCGTCTTAAAAAGCACTAAGTATACAAATCAACATTAAAAACATTGTGCCGTAGATATTATTCATCATTTGTTCACTGTCGAAGAAGTCAATTATATCAGTCAGTTATATACGGAAAGTCATGTGCTGAAAGTCACCAGATGTTTTTACTTAATAAGGTGGTAAGTTGCACTTTTATTTCGCATGCTTTTGAAATTTGGTGCAAAACTCCAGGTATAGGCTGGCGGAGTCCCAGGTATAGGCTGGCGGAGTCCCAGGTATAGGCGGCTTTAGTACGCGGAATCCTGGTTAGGAATCATCGTGATAGATTAATTAGGAGCCGTTCCACATGACTCCCGATTGGACGCTCCCGAACATTTTGAATTAGAGGATAGAACTTGGTGGAACCCTGAATGTAAAATGAAACACAATGGAACTCTGAATGTAGGATTGAATTCTGTGGAACTTTGAGTGTAAGATGGGACTCTATTGAGCATTGATTATAAGATGGAATTCAATGGAACTTTGAGTGTGGAATAAAATTCTGAGTGGAGCATAGAACTCTATGAAGCTGTGAGTACAGGGCGAAACTCTTAGTGGATGATGGAATTCTATGGAACTTTAAGTGGTCTCAGGAGTCTTAAAAGTGTCATAAACAGAGTGAATTCCCATGCTTCACATCTTAATTTGCACCTCTTTATCTGTGCATCGGTAATACCTAAAAATTTTATGGCTGATAAGTGAATACCTGTAGCATATAGGATCATTTTTTCAATAAGGTGAATCTAATAATAATACTTTTAAAAATTATATAATATTCATGAATTTATTAAACTTTTAATTTGATATACGTATGTTGCTTGCGCGCATGATTGCAACAGAACCATTGCTTTCAGAAACAAAAATATTGCTGATTAGGATGCAAAATTATTAATTCAAGAAGTTTTACTTCAAAATAAAAACATTTGCATAATTAAAGTTTTTTTAAATTAAATTATTAAATTATTTAAACTTTGAATTTAATTGTCAAAGATTTAAATTATTCAAATGTTTTTATTTTAGTACATAACTTTTTGAATAGATACTTTTGTATCATAATTAACAATATTTTTGTTTCTGGAAGCAATAATTCTGTTGCAATCATGCGCGCAAGCAACATACGTACATCAAAATAAAATTTTAATAAATTCATGAACATTGCATAATTTTTACAAATATTATTATCAGATTCACCTTATTGAAAAAATGATCCTATATGCTACAGGTATTCACTTATCTGCCATAACATTTTTAGGTAATATCGATGCATAAGAGAAAAGGTACGAAATAAAATGTGTTACATGGGAATTCACACTGTTTATAGTACTTCACACTTCGACAATCAGAGCTTGTAATTTCATCCCAGTAACTCAACGATAGAGCGTCGACTGGCCAGCTTTAAGATCCAGGGTTCGATTCCCGGTTAGGGCAGCAAGGGATTCACTTGAGGGGTCTCAGAAGTCTAACTTTTAAGACTTCTGAGACCCCTTGAGTGAAGGATGGAACTCGATGGAAATTTGAGTGAGAGGTGGAACTCAAGGGATCATTCTGACAATAGACGCTATAAAATCACAAATAATCACAAGTAAAAGTAAAAAATTTTTGCCCGTTTAGACATTTTGAATTCCAAGTCGACATTTATTTCATTTAAGCATATTCTTATCTTATTCCGCATATGTGTTAAAGCGAAATACTAAAACGCAGAAATAAATATGATAAAGGAGAAACTTGCCCAGAGAATAATTTCTTTACCAGTGCATTACGTATTCCGTTCGCACGAAGGACTTTCTGATGCCATTAAAATATATTAGGAACAAAAGATTCGAAAACACCGAAACTCCGTATGTAAACCCCATTAATATTTCGTCCTAAAATGTGACGAGAGCACCCGAACTGTTTTTGATGTGCCGTCTCAGTTCTAACAAGATAGTTACGCGATAGAATTTGTTCGTCTCTACAATTTTTAAGACAGGGGCTCTTAAAGTTTACTCATTTTCAAACTGAAAAGAAATAAATTTTATTTAATAAGAAAAATGTGTAAGCAACGCAATAAAGCATAAATAACGTTAAAATGTGGGATATACCCATTTCAAGAATACATTAAATCCTCTTCGTCAGTGCTAAAAGCAATCTGGAGTCTAAAAAGACAAAATAGGCATGTATGTAAAAATTAAGGAGGCATATACATGATAGAATCAAAAAGTTCGAAGACTGTGCTGATATCTCCAACCCTGATTGGAGGAGAAGGGAACTAACTATTTTACCGTGCGTAGAAGCAGGTGTTTTTCCGGACAATGCGTGTCAGGGAACTGTAGTCGTTCGCATTCGTCGAAACTGGAAATGGCGTTTGAAGAACAACGTACGAATATCAAATTCTGACAGCGTTTGTGAAAATCGCCGACGTTCGGTGTTCATCGAAAACGGAAATGGCGTTTGAAGAACAACGTGCGAATATCAAATTCTGCCAGCGTTTGTGAAAATCGCCGACAGAAATATTGCACCTGCCACGCGGACGGCTACAGTTCACTGACACGCATTGTTTGGAAAATTCCTTCACTGCGGACCTGCTTCTTCCTTTTCACATCTCTCGTCACATGTGCCTCTACGCCACGGTAAAATAGTTCCCTTCACCTCCATTCAGGGTTGGAGATATCAGCACAGTCTCCGAACTTTTTAATCCAACCTTGTATAACCAAGACTGCTATGGAAACACATTTAGTTCTCACCAATTAAAAAAGAGCTGACCAGGTGTGGATTTGAAGGTCAACCAACCAGAAAGCAGAACGAGAAACAGCTCACCCTATCTGAAAACAGAGAGCTAACAGTATACTAAGCACAGAAATTGGAGTGGCGCAAATCACCATGCTTCTCCAAAAGGCGAGAGAAGCCTCAACAAGATGAAACACGTTGCAATAAAGATTTGCCTCCGCCTATGCAAGAGCGTTTGCAGCAATGAAAGGTTAGATTCTGTAAATGGTACGTAAACGAAAATTTTAACTTCAAAATTGTACACAAAACTTTGAAAATCCCTATAAATGAACTACAGTCTTTTTTTTTTTAAATATTAGATGATGGAGGCCTTTTCAAATATATTTAGTTGTAGTTTGAAGATAAAATGGAGATCCTATCACGAAATTTGCATTAAAAAATGATTTTCCTAGACTAGTTATCTATTTAGCACTTTAGAAAACGTTTTTTCGCATCGGTTCAGAATTAAAAATTCTGTAGCAAAGAAGCTATCAACTTTTTCAAAGTTTTTACACTTGAGAAATAAAACTGAAACTTTTAGCTTCCGTTTAAAAAATTGGCGATTGCAGCTCTATAATTGAAGGTGTAAGTAAGATGTTTAAAATGGATCTCCTTGTCCGCCTTTAAAAATCTGCAGAAAAAAAATAACTTCTCGACTACATCGAAATTCCGGCGCTCCAGCTCCCTTCGAAGTAATTTCGCTCCCATTTAAAAAAAAAATTCGGTATCGCAAATCGAAAATTGAAGAAGAACTTACGTTCCTTAGGACGGAGTCAAATTTTTTCTTCTTTTTAGAGGTTTTTCGAAATTTATTTAAAATTCAAATGAATTTTTCGAATTGTCGAAAGTTTCCTGCAACTGCGCGGATCAAATGCTTCATTTTAAAAAAAATCGAAGACGCTAGACCAATTATTTACGTCAGAATAAGGGGGGGGGGGCATGCATATAAACAATCAAACGAACGTAGGTTTTCGGCTTTTAATAGATTCTCGCGAAAAGAAAAAAGTCTGAGTGTCCCGTGAAAGAGTCTCCCGTGCTGAGACAAACAGATGGAAACACAACTTACAATTTTATTTATATAGAATAGATAATAATATTTTTTTCAATTAAAAAATAGAATTCTTGTATGTCTTCTTATTAGGGGCAAAAATATATAGAATTCTTTCATTGACGATACTTGAAGTTAAAATGATTATATTTTATTTCGTTAATTTATAAACGCTTCCATAAATTTAGAGATAGAAGCACAAACAAAGATCGGGTCACGTTATCAAATTTTGAATGTCATTTATTGTCAGAAGGACATAAAGGCAGATAGAAGGGGGCAGACGAATGCCTAAATTTTAAGCGGGACCCTACAAGGCTACCCATCTAAATTTCATTCAATTCAGTACAGACGTTCTCCCGTGATGATGGGACAAACAAATGGATTTTTAATTTTATGTATATAGATAGAGATCATTAAATGCGACACCCGAACACTTAATAAAAGTTTAAAAAAATCATTCCAAATGTAAACACAAGAATGCCTCATATTTTACTGTTCTATTAACGCCAAAATTGCCATATGTAATACAATATTTGTCTCCGATCACTGTATGCTGCCTTATTTTCAAAGTTTTAACACATTTAAATCTAATAATCGATTAATTATAACAATATTTTTGAATAGTTTGATTAAAAGAATAGTCAGCAGGTGATTTCTGTATTTGAAACGTAACTTTGTTATCATGGTTACCACAATGGAATCAAAATCTATAAGTAAATTCATTGATATAATATATTTCTAAAAAATCATCTGCTATAACTACTTTGGAACTACTTACAAATGGAATAAAAAACAATCAGTAGGACATAAAAACAGACAGACGGACGCCTAAATTTTAAGTGGAATCATACACTCATACCAAGGCTACCTATAAAATGTTCATGAAATAATGTGCAGCCATTCCATCGTGATAAAGAGAGAAGAAAACAAACAAATAAACAGACAGATTTTTAATTTCATTTTTATAGATACTAGATAGACCATAGAAATTCCAACATAACTTTGTACCAAAACATTAATTAATAACAAGAACCCGCTGGATGTTGCGGTGGTGCTGCCATCTATTGACGAGCAGAGCAGGAATCTAAGTGGGCTTTACCTCCAAGGGCTGCCAATAAGGTTGGGGGCTTCAGATTCGGCCCGGACTCCCAATATTTTCTTTTAGGAGCTAAAAAAGATATGAAAAATTCACAAAGCTAAGAAAATCAAATATGAAGGAGTCCCGTGATAAATGTTTTCAGGGGACCATAAATTCTATGAGCGGCCATGTGCCTATACCCAACACTGTCTAGACGCCCGTTAAAATTTCTTCTCCTAAAAAAATATGCAATTGCAATTAGTAAAGGATTTTTCCTATTTTCTAAAATTTTACACAAGCAATATCAATCGGAGAAGATTGTATGGTCTGTTAAATATATTCTTTCATAAATATATTGCCTTTATAATTTAAGAACATTTCAGATTTTTACTAATTACCTAAACAGTGTTTAATTTGTAGATATGCAAATGGTTTGAGTGATTTGTAGATGTAAAAGCTTGAGAAGCAATAAAACTTTATCAAGAAAGATAGGATGATAATATGGATGCAATATATAAAAAGGAAAAAATAGAAGGAATGGAGAAGGCACCAGTTTTTCGGTAACGTGCAGATTGGCACTACATATTTATTTCTAAAATATTTTAAGATAGAGAGACACTTAAATTTGAAGATTTTTTGCATGTTAACTGTTTTTATCTTTGTAACATCTTATATCAATGCCTTTTTCAAAGAATGGCTTACAATGTACCAACCCTTCCTTTGACATTTTCTCAAGAGTCCGATTTACGACGACCAGGATGTTATACTGCAATTAAAATAAGAGGTGGAATCAAAGAAATACATATCTAAAATTGCACTTCGATCTATAATCTGGAAGAACGTATTCAAATATAGAAGGAAAAATAGTCATCTCAGTATAGCACATTAAACAGACTTTAGTCTTGCCAAAGATCACTGGTTTGATTCAACACTAAAGCCAAATTTTTTCATACAATACGAATTAGAAATTGCATCAAAGATCTCTCAACAGGATCAGTTTAATCATAACCACCTAAAACTTTTATTATTATTATTATTGTTGTTGTTGTTGTTATTATAATTATTATTATTATAACATAAGCGCCAAAAGGCAATAGATAGTTCAAATTACGACTAATTCTATTATTCGTTAACTATTTGTCAGTTCTACGTCTTTATTGTTCAGCCATACTCAGGAGTTACGTTAAAATTGGTTCCAGCTATCGACTTGAGGCGAAACGGCATAAATCGAGATATAATTTTTTTTTTTTCAACTGCATACAAAAGGTGGTGCAATCGGTTCTGTATATAAAAATAATCAATTTCAAATACATGTACCTGCATTTATTATCCTCTCAAATTATAAAATATCAAATGATAAGAATGAATAAGCGGTTTTGGAAGTAAAAGGCTTTGCAAAGTCAAAGGCAGATATTTGACGAGATATTTCTATTTTCTTTTCCCGCAGAATCTATTCATAGCATGCTCTTACAGTGTATAGATGTTGCACTAACAGCACAGCCTCCGCGCATGACCTTAAAAATTTAAAAACGCCCTAGCCTGCAAGCACACTGGCGTCCCAGTATGTCACTTAAAAATCAAACGGCGTAAGCATAAAATGACTTAACTCGGAATGTTGTAAGTCATCAAATTTGTAAGTAAACTGACTGTATACTGACCGCCTTCGTCGACCAGCCTTTTGAAAAGCTTTCAGATGGCTTCAATAAGCCTGCATAGCATCTACGTACCCACTACAAGGGCAGATCATGACTAAAGATACACACTAAGTTTAATTATGAATGATAGAAACGAAATTGGGCATATACACTGCGCCCTGAGTCCCCTCTCAGTAAGTCCGTGCCTAATCCGCTGACCTTCCTTGGGCGCCCATACAAACTAGGGTCCCCTGAAAACATTTATCCCTCTCCCACCCCCATACCTGATTTTTCCTCCTTGTAAGTCATCCATCTTCTTAAAAAAACGAAATCAGACAGCCGATCCCCACCCCCACCCCTGCAGTCGAGTGATGTCCGTGACTCCCTCCCCCTATGGGTGGCCCTAAACCCTCGAATGTGCGTGCCTCCCTTTCATAGCGCCTCCTACCCATCTGAAACAGTGTTTCTTTCAGGGGGTTTCGGCCGGGGAGACGAATGAAATTTTAAGGGGGCAAGTTTTCAATTTGCCCTATATTGATATATCTAAATGCTGTGTCACATAAATAGAAACTATGTAAATATATAAATTATCTCCGGAGAGGAGCGAACCCCGGAGCCTGAAAGAGACTGATATGCAGAAAAACCGTGCAAACACGAGTCATACATTTAAATACTCTCCCTTTCGGCCCACGGGATTCCGTTAAAAATTGGGCAGCACTGCCACGGCCGTCCAAACAGATACCTTGCATCTTCGGGTAGAACTGATGTTCTAGGTCGAAAGAAAAAAATACTCTCTCTTTGAGCAAGATAGCTCTGTGCCTAAGACAAGGGATTACACTCAGAGGACCCGAATTCGATTCCCGGCTCTGCCCAAACTATCCCCGTATCAACGCGGAGTCCTGGCACGTTACATTTGTGGGCCCGAAGATCCTTTCGAGAGTTTGGAGGTAGAGAAAGGAAGATGAGGTCCCTGCGGATGCCGCTTCCTACTGGCTTCCGGTCTAATTTGAGTGGCACTGCCCTAGCCGTTCAAACAGATACCTTGCACTTTCAGGTAGGTTGAATGGTCTGAACCGAAATCTCTCTTTGACTGATGATCATGTCCCAAAATTAATTCTTTAGAAATCTTCTCTCAAGAATTCAACAACATAAAATAGATTCCCTATTAAATAAGATTCGCGTAATTATTTTCAGAATAAAATAGTAACTTGCGAAATTATTATCAGATGCACATAACTTTTATCCAGATTACCTTTGCTAGGAAAATATGCGTCTGTCCAATTTGAAGCACATGCGATTGAGAAAGTTCGAATTTTGTATTTTAAATTCACAATCGATTTTTCGGAGTTGGAATAGCACAGCTGAGATGTCGCGACACTCATTCTGCGATAAATACGATATCGCAAAAGATCGTCTCTTTCCTTTCCTTTTGAAACAAAAATCTAGCAAGAAGCCAGATCTAGCAAGAAGCCGGATTGAATGAACTTGCGCATATGAAGTATGCGAGCTGTGAGCGATTTCAACTCGCACACTTCATTAACAAATCATTATGAAATTAGAAATATAAAAAAATAATTTCTATATTTGAGAATCCTAATACACACACACACGAAAAAAAAAAAGAGAGAGAGAAAGAGGGGGGAAAAAGTGAGAATTTAAAATTTGTATATTAAATTAAACACATTAGAAAACAGGAAAATAGAATAACACATTTAAACTGCAAAAACATATTTATTATACAGAGGCACGTTTACTTCCTAATGCATGCAAGTGCACACTCTTTAATCAGCTGTTTAAAAGTTGTTTACTTGTCGTACGACGCAAAGTGAGCATGCGCGGTTTAAAAATAGACGTTTTACCCTGTCACAGTTCATTTCAATTATTAAAATTGTGATTCTGCACAGCTAGGTGCAATTTTACGTATGTGTGCAAATTTAAATCTTCCTACCTATTGTGGTATTCCAGTAAGAGGGATCACAAAATTCAGGCAAATGTTAATATCGCTTCATCAGAAATGGAGAATGTACTTCGCTTAGCTTGTCCATAATAACTTTTAAACTAAATCACAGCATTTTTTTTAATCGCTCTGTCTATTGTGTGCTAACCTGAACATAACTCTCTAGCGAATTTCGTATCTGTATGTCGCTTAGATTTTTCTCTATAGCACACAGACACACAAGCAAACACGCGTATACTCAAACACACAAGCAGACAGCCTTTGTTATTATTATAAAAAGACATCACTTTTGCCCATTGGAATAGACGAATTAGAAAAATCGCTTGGTAATTATCAGAGAAATTAGAATATCAATACGTTGCATTGAATGGACTAACAACTTCTCATTAACACGTTCATTTTCCGTGATAAAAATTCCCAGAGTTAATTAAATTCATCAGCAAGGCTCAAAGAATAATGAATGTAGTATTCATTTTTTACATATATGATATTTTAATATGTTGCGAATTCAAAAGTGTTAAAAAGAAATTCCTTTGCTAAAAGAAAACTCATATTCAGTATTTTAATTGAGTTTATTTAAGGAACAGATGAATATCAACAGACCATCTACTAGAGATTTCTGTTTGCACTCGTACATGAATAATTAATTATATATCGATCTAGCTTTTATACAAACCGTACAATTCCGCAATGCAGGAATTTCTAAAAATAGAATACCTCACTCTTTGTCGGTTTTGGAACGTTTAAGTACAGACGATTTTATCTGAAATTTTCATTTAGCGTGAAATGGTGTTGCAAATGAACAATTTATGTGCAATTAAAATGTTATCTTAAATTTATAAATTGAAATATTTTTACTACATTTAACCATATATTTACGCTTTATATAAAAATTTCTTTCGTTATACCCGAGCTCAATTTATTTGCTTTCGTAATATGCGATTTTCAAGACTCCATAGCATTGCTCATAGGCGGCGCCACGGAAGGGTGCTAGGGATGCTTCAGCACCCCCATTACAAATTACGCAAACACCCCTTTTTACTTAACAACTGTCCCTTAATCCAATAATTTTCAGTCTCTCTCTCTCTTTAAGTAATTATTTTATTTTTATTTTTTTTTACTGATTTATGAATCTGAGATCAGATATTTTTAGTGTTTCTGGCTAGACCAAGTTCCAAATGATTGCTCAATAAAGAATACAAGGTTTCAATAAAAAAATATGTCGTGAACTTTGGCATATCGCGGAAGGATAGGTTAGTTTCGAATGGAGTTTGGTACAAGAACATTGTCTATATTCCATTGGCGTCTGTGCTAGCGTGTCCATAGTTTTCAGATTTTTTTCTTTTTATTTACTATTGTTTACGAATTAAGTCCATGACTATATCATGCAGAAATCGGTGGACAAAATATAATGAATTAAAGTTCCACAAGTAAATTATTTGTTATTTTTAAACAATACATATTTCGTATGAGCACCCCCCACTGTGAGCCCCTAATGCATAGCACGTCTAATTGTGAAAGCCTGACGCCGCCTATGGCACTGCTATTAGAGAGACGAGAATTAACGATAATAATACTGACAGAGAGAAGGTCATTAAAATCTCTAGAGTGGCTCAAAAATATTCGACGTGTTACAGAGATTGTTTAAAGTAATGAAAGTATTGCCTTATACATATACAGGACCGAAAAGGTGCAATTGATAACATAACAGTGTGCAAATTAAGAGATCCTGGTTCAATTCCTGGCTCCTCCTGATTGAATATTATTTAACAAACATAAAATCTGGTCTAATGTTCCATAACTGGCATGCAAGCTAAAATTTACAGTAAAAAAATCAAAGCCTCAGGAATCCGAGTAACTTAAGATCCTAACTTTTTTAAACTGCCCAGTTTTAATTTCGCGGAGGGGATGGAAAATCGTTTCCACGCTGTTTAATTTAGGTGGCTTTCTCTGTTTGCTTGTTTGGATCAATACTAGTCGGCTATCAACTGTAGGTTTCCGTGGATTACTTGATGATGCAAGTGTAGGCGTGGTCTCAATTTTTTGTTTGACCTCGGAAAAACAGAATTTTGATGGTGGCATTCTCAAAAATGGTACGTTTAAAAAAAACAAATGGCCGCCAACACAAACAATTTTCCAAATTTATCTACATAACAGTCCGTTTTACTGAATATATATATGGAAAAATAGTTATCCTATAATTCTACACGAAAAAGACCTTTACGTATTATTTTGACAAGCCCATTTCTCAAAAAGTTTACTTTTAAGCAGGGCCATAACTAGAAATCTTTATCTAGGGGGGCCCAAAATAAGCGGGCTAGAAGGAAATGGGGGCACAAAATTTGACCAACAAAATTTAACAGTACAGAATACAGTGATTATTTTCAATTCCTCCTTTTTTTATTCCATTTTTATGTAATAAACATTACAACCACGCCATTTTTTAAGTAAGTAGTTTGTGGCCAAATGGCCATGCAGTGGCCTATTTTGGCCCCCCAGTGATAAAAGTTTGGCCCTAAAGCCAAAAAACGTCGGATTTCACCGAAGAAGTGAAAATTGAATAATTAGAAGTATATTTAATAATTTATTGAAATTATTTTTCAAAAATGCAATTACAGTTTTAGTATTAAAAAGAGTTTAAGATTGCAAAGAAAGATACAAAAATATAAAATGAGAAAAAAGTTTACAAATTTGCTTCCTTTCTGAAAATTTTTTTAACGAAATCTCTATTTGAGAAAATAGGTAGTTCCGATTTGCGGTAACGACGTTCTTTTTTCATTAAAAATTCTGCAACCGCCGGTCATGGGTCGTAGTATGCCGTTCCTGTACCATTTAATGCCACGAACATTCTGTAATTTATCGTCTCATCAAATATGAACGCTCTATGACTGGACTTTAGCTGGTTATAATGAGAAATTACTTTCTCAACAGTCATCGAGTGAGGCCATAGAATCATGATCATGAGTGAGCACAACAGCTTTTGCAAGATTCCAGTTGCTACAGGAATTAGTTTTCGCAATCTGTTTGACGTTTTTGCTCCAATATCTGAAATATCGAGGTCTTCGACTTCCTGAATAAGTGGCCAAAAATCGCAAACATTCATTGAAAACTCCGATACTTTATCATCTCCACCAAAAATGGTTTCAATCAATACTCGACCATTATCTATCACTTCTTTTTGTGTGTTGGCATTTAAAAATGAAGAAAACTGTTTTGTAATATTGCTGTCTTCGATGTTCAATCTTTCATCCAGAAAGTTTATGAATGACATTACAACTTCTTTCCTGACTGCTGATCATTCGCGAACACCAGTTGTAATGTTCAAATTACCAATTTTTCGCCTTTTTCTTGGCTTTGGTTCATCGACCATCTCATCATCTTCCTGCTCTTCATTACTTGCATTGGTATTAGATTTCAGCAGCTGTTCTTCGTGACAACCTGGATAGGGGTTATCCACGATAAGCCTCAATTTTCGTACCGCATTATTTTTCAAAGTTATTACATCTGGAAAGATCAGGTTACTCTTTTGCTGATTCTTCTGAAGTGTTTGTAGAATGGAAGTTATGTCAGCCATCAAACACGTTTGTTTCAGTTGGAGAGAAATCTCATCATCCCAAGTATTGAGCATTCCTGTAGCTGTACTTCGTTCACGTCGCATAGAAGGGTCCCGGTCGGATATCAGTTCTTGCCAAAAGCGAATACACTCAGGAAGGTTATGTAGCACTACAATAATAAGATTATGAACATGTTCAGCAAATCGTACTTCAAAATGATCTGGGAATAAACGATGGTGTAGAAAAATTTGTTGCATTCTCTTCAGTTTTGAGGGAGAAGTTCAGAAATATTTCGAAGTCCCTATTAAATTACTCATCCACATTTTTAGTTCAGGTACTAAATCTAGAGCCGATTCCATTGCTAGGTCAGATCGATGACAATAACACCATACAGTCAGCAGTTTATGTCCCAAGTAATTTTCCAGCAATTTCCAAAGACCACCGTCGCATCCAGTATTAGCAGCTTCGCCATCAGTTGTGACACCCACTAATAATTACGTTGGAACGAAAGAATCCTGACAAGTCTTGGCAGTTGCATCGAGTAATCCTTTGACCCCTTTTGATTCTGGTTGATTGACTCCAATGAAACGACTTTTAATTACTGTTGGTTCATCTTCAGTAACATACTTTGCAACAACGAACTTCATATCTTTATTACCACGGTCCACACTTCCATCAATCTGTAGAGATATACAAAGAACCGAGTTAAACTCTTCACCAAACTTCTTTCTCTCTAGATCTCCAATAATATGTAGCATTTCAGCATAAACGACATCATCCCAGTAATGGAGCGCAAAACCTAGAGGCTGAAGCTCATCCAGCTGAATTTCCCAATCATTTGAATCATTCAGTTGGGATTGTATTGATTTAGTACGCAAAACTGCTAATGAACGAGCTGGCCAAGTGCGAGCAGTAGATGTTTCGAGCAAAGAATCATTGTAAACGTGGATACATAAGGCAATTAAATCATTTACAACCAATGCTCTGTGCTTTTTCAAAGTTTTAAACCAGGGATGCTTGTCGGATTGCTGCTTCCATAATTCTGCAGCTTTCTTTGCGTTTACAGAAGCTCTATGTATGTCAGAATCAATATGATTAATAATCCGCTCCAGTTTTTCTTCAACACCGTCTGCTCGAACTCCTAACGCAAGAGGAACAACTCCATTTCTGGCTACCCTGGAAGCTTCGTCATTGAATTCTTTACAGATTGTGCAGCAAACAAAATTACGATTTCTATTATTTTGAGCCTGGAGCATTTTCTTCAAAAAGGTGTAAGACTTCAGCAACCATTGTAAATCTAAATTCATGATATAGGCTTGTGCCAGAGCTACCAGCTACTGACTTACAGGGCTTTGGAGTAGATTTTGATATTGATGCTTCTATAGAGATAACGTTTCCTATTGAGAGAGAAAAAAAGTCGACTTAGATTTTGTTTTTATTTTAGGCCTTTAACCTGTACATAATTTAAATTCTTCTCTTGATTTTTTATAATGTGCAGTAGACTAGACTATGAAATCTAACAAATCTTATTATACGTACCAGAAATTTCTTCATTGCTCGTTTGAGGTCTACTTTCATTGGATTCAGCCTCAGAGAGGTCAGCAGTCCTTTGCTTGGTCATAGGCACAGGGCCCACAGGCCTACTTTCATTGGATTCACGTTCGGCTGTTTTTTTCATTTATCTGCATTGCATTAAAATAATAATAAATCAGTACATATCCCCCCAAAAAACAGTCATTTTACAAAACATCCCTCCCCGCCCTACACAAAACTGAAAAATATATATCTGGATATGCCACTGTGTTGGACTGGACTTATATCAACAAGAATAAATTAAGTTTCATAATTAAACTGAAATAAGATGAATTTAAAAAGTCGTTTTTAGTTAAAACATGGAATTAAAATGTTATTGACATGCTATTGATTTATTTCGTTTTTCGTCTGGCAAACCTTTTCAACTTAATACCGTCAAATACCGTTGAATAAATGAAGTAGCGATTAAGACAAAAACAAAAATCACTTTACTTTCAATTTTGTTTACAAAAATTATTAAAAATCAATCAACGGATTGGTATTTTCTGAAAATATTTTTCTTAAACGGGTCATACTATTCATACAATTTGTTTTAGATACGCACTATTAGTAGTAAAGAAATAAGAACCTACCTTTTCATAAATGACGTTCATGGAATCTGAATCAATAATAACATTGGTATTAGCATTAGCTGATCTTAATTCATCATTTTTTTTGGAGCTGTATTAAAAAAGAAATTGCGGATATCCATGTTTATATAGTGAAAATGAAATGTGTAAAAATCATACACCAAATCAGGGCCGGCACTAACGGGTCTGCATTCTGCAAGGCCTGCGTCTCAACTATACCGAAAGCCGCTTCACGTGTGTGACACGATGTGAGCAAGTGACGTAATGACGATCAGTGTTGCCAAATCCTCCGACCCAAAAGTCTCTAAATTTCACCTCAAAAGTCGCCAAATTTAGAAGAAAGTCACTAAATCTGAAAATATGATGCTGCCATCTAGTGATCAATATGTAAACTAAAGATAATAAATTTTCTTTTTAAAAATACAGCATAATACATAAATACATACATATAGTATTATAATAGTTTTTTCTAAATTTTAAGCCCAAATAATAAGGGGATTCCTTATACACGTTAAAATGCAGTAATTTTAATAATCATTGCATCACTCTCCCGATGCCTCCCCCCCCCCAAAGTCAGGCCAAAAGGGCGGCGGAAGCATTAACTAAAAATGCCCCCCAGTGAAAATTCCTTAAAAAATGGCCTGATTACAACGAAACCCGAAATTTCTTAACAACGTTTCAACAAGTTATTCTAAATCCACTATGATCACACTCACTCTATAGTGTGTATTAATGTATTTAAATACACTCTTAAGTGTACTAAAAACATTACATTATTAAAAAGCACACCCACATAATCTCTACACACTTTGGGTGAGCTGGGAGGCATGGGTAATCAATAAATTCTTAGCCGGTTGCGTATTTAGATGCTCCAAGCCGCAAGGCAAGCCTCCCAGCCTGGGCTGCGGAATACTTCCTTTAATTAGTAATATTTTCGACATTATTATAAAATTGTCACATTGTCGCTAAAATTCCATAGTACTACTGTAGTTATCACTCACTTTTATCAATACTTGAATTTACTGTACTCAGTTTAATATTTCTAAATTCGCGAAGAACTCTACTGCATCTACGATCGTTCCCATCATTTAGAAACTATATTAGATTTTTTAAAGCATTTTCATTGCACTTCCATTGTAAGTGAGTAAAAAATCACTCTCTAAGTTTCTTAAAATAACCACAAAAATTTCCCTGTCCTATGCTGTTAAAAAAAGCTCCTGGGCAAAAGCAGATCGTTTCGATATCCACCCCTCAACATCCAGCCTTCACAATATCCACGCCTCTCTTGTTTCCTGGAGATTGCCCATGCATATTTGGATAAAATGTCTATGCATGTTAAAATGTAACAAAAACCATCATTGTACCAATACAGATTGCCCGTGTCCACCAAATTAGCTTGCGGTTGTTGATCAATTGAATGCACGATGATCGGATTAGAAAGCGTCTAAGCTTCGGATTGGTCGGAAAGCGTCTGATAATCGGCTTGTGCAATATATACACGTCCACACCTCGAAGCCAGGTCTGTATCTTCTTGATCACTTTGCCTTGAACTTTGCACTATATATTTTCATCAGCTTCTAAGCAAGACGATGGCGGACTTCGAGCTTCGTACAATATCTCATTGTTGATTGCTAAAACATACAAACCACATACTATTGGGGAAGATTTAATTTTACCAGCAGTAAATGAAGCAGACATTATCCGAAAAATTCTTTTGAGCAATAGTTCTGTGCAAAGACGAATTGATGAGATGGTTGAAAACATTGAAGAATCATTGTGCAATCATCTACAGACTTGTCAATTTTCAATTCAGCTGGATGAGTCCATTTTACCAACCAATGAAGCATTGTTATTGTCATACGTGAGGTTTATCAAAGATGAGAAAATATGTCAAGAACTATTGTTTGCTACGAATTTGAAAACGGATACAAAAGGAGAAACCATATTTAATACACTGGAAAAGTTTTGTGATGAAAAGGAAATTCCTTTTAATAATATTTTGTCAGTTGCTAAGGATGGTGCACCGGCTATGACAGGGCGTCACAAAGGCTTCATAGTGTGCTTAAAAAATAAAGTTCCTGACGTGCTTGCTGTGCATTGCGTAATTCATCGCCAGCATTTGGTTGCGAAAAATTTGAGTGAACGCCTCCATACATCACTGCAATATGTTATCAGAGCAGTTAATAAAATCAGAAGTAACTCGTTAAATGACAGATTATTTAGTCAGCTTTGCATTGCCAATGATGAAGATTTCAACCGATTGCTGCTTCACACAGAGGTGCCCTGGCTGTCAAAAGGTACTTGTTTGACTCGATTTTACAATCTGTTTGGGTCTGTGATAGAGTTCCTAGGAAACAAAGACACGGAATTGCGCGACATCTCATCAAAGAACGATATTGCGTACTTGACAGACCTGTATAAATTGTTTAATGATGTCAATCTCCAACTTCAAGGCGACGACTTAAACTTGATTAAGACAAAAAATAGAGTTGCTGCTTTCGTGTCCAAACTGCTATTATACAAAATAAATATCGGCAGACGCGAATTCAATAACTTCCCAAATTTATCAGCAGTATCATTCAAGCACGACGACTTGCTTGTTTACTGTCAACACTTGGAAAACCTCCACAGTGATTTCAAGGAACGATTCCAGGACATTTTAAACATGGACATACCAGACTGGGTTTTGGATCCTTTTTCAAGTGTCAACACAGCAGGATCATCCCAGTTAGAAGAACTAATAGAACTGACGACAAATGAGGAATTAAAAATTAAATTCAAGAATGGCTACCAAGAATTTTGGCTGCAGAAGCCGATTTTGCAACTGTACCCAGGATTATGGTCGATTGTTCAACGATTTCTGATAGCATTCCCATCTTCCTATTTAGCTGAACGTGGATTTAGTGCTGTAGCAACGTTGGTAACTAAAAAGAGAAATCGGCTCCATGTTACTGAACGCGGCGACTTACTGTTGTTTTTAAGTAAAATCGAGCCTGATATTAACAAACTCCTTAAAATGCATCAAATTCAACCTTCTCATTAGATAAGATATAAATTCAATGTCTTTTGAATGTTAATAAAAATACTTTTCAATATAATTAAGTATGCGTTTTAATTGTTCTCATTGAAACAGTCTTCTTTAAACTCAGAAATAGGATAGGGCCATATCCTATCTTACGACTATAGTATATAATATTACACGTTTAAATATAATCGTGGCAATAGCTGTTTCGAATTCGCAAGTAAAAAAAATTGGGGGGCATTAGAAAAAAAATATTCTCAAAGTGGGCGGTGGGCAAAAAAAGATTGAGAACCTATGGTGTAACCAAATTACTATTTACAACGGCTCCGTCCCCGACCTCGCCCATAATGGGAGGCACGGAGGAGAGCACAATGTGACGTAACACATAAACGTAACGAGATATGTCAATCAAGAAGGAGAGAATCACGCCACGCCATTATTTAGCGACATATAATTTTTTTAAATTCCCATTTATGTGTTCTAAAACACGGAGATTTATTTATTTATTTATTTATTTTTTGTCTTCGTCGTATTACGAATGGATATCTTTTTCTATTTACGTATGTATAATTATCGAAACTCATTCAAACTACGATTCGTATTAATTTGAGCACATAATGTAATTTTTGAAATATTCCAGCGAGCTAGGTATTTTTCTTTGGATTAGGTGGATTTTAAAACATCTGATTCATTGTAAATTTATCTTGCTCGCATTTTTAAAAGCATTTTAATCATCAATATTATTTTGTGCTGAATTCGAGTTCCTCTTACTTTCAAGTTTTCTACAACATATTTAAAGCTTGCAAACATGAATATCAAATATTTTTATTCTGTTTTAAATGTTTTCTTGCCACAATTACAAATGACAATTAGTAAATAGTATTGCATGATTCATGTATGTAGTTACAATAAGCTCCCTAAACTATCACGCACACAAACCAAAACTAAACGCAGACAAACCAAGCTCATCTTTACTCCGAGGAAACATGTTTACGCTGATGACAAAAACACCTGTTTACCAGAACTTTTTTGACTGACCACCTAATTCAAAGAGAAATGAAATATTTACAGCCATGCAATTATATGTTATTGGCATTTACATGTTACTGGCATTTTCAAAAAATAGCTGTTTCCCTCCAGTAATAACTATAAATGATTACCACGAAGTAGAGATGACTTATTTTGTCTACCTAAAGAGATTTTATCTGTAATTACTCCTGGATTCTATATACCAGTGCTGTCTTTACAGGGGACATCCATGCTGTTTGAAGCTGCAAATCCCGCAGGTGGTATCCATTCCGTTTGAAGTTGCCCCGCGGGTTACTTTATTCCTGGTGAGCACCGTAGTCAGGCAAGGGCCAGAGGGAGCTAAGGGCCCCACACACACATACACTAGGTATACTCAGCCCACCCCCCTAATAAAAATATTAAAGTTTTAGTTGTGATAAGAAATGTCAACCAACATGTCATCCAAATTTTGCATAAAAATATAATTTATGAGATTTTTTTTATAAAATGCTTTGTTTTAAAGATTTTTTTAATTTAGCTGAATGTATGGTTATAGTGATGATCAATTTATTTACATATTTAATTTAAAAATATTTAAATATAGACAATAGTATTTGGATACTTTTGTATTATTACTGGGTTCATTGTTTTAATTTATTGCGTCAAAATCAACTGATAGGTAGTTAAGAGTTGATATTAAGCGTTAACATGTACTAACTTTCAGATTTTTTTAATTAATTAACAGCTTTGCTGCTAGTTAATTCTTATATTAAAATCCATGGTAATTATTGTATATTATAATATTGATGCATAGTAACTATATGGATTTTCCTAATCAACTCTTAGCTTACAAATATAAATAGGCCTAAAAAGATTAAAAATATTTATCGTACAATAAATAAAACTGCTAATATCTTTCTTTCGACCCAGCTCATCCGACCTACCCGAAGGTGTAAGATGTCTGTTTAGACCGCGGAAACAATGCCATTTAACTTAGACTGGAACCTAGTGGGGACGACATCCACAGGGTCCAATCCTACTTCCTTCCTTTGCTACCAACTGCTCGGAAGGACTTTCAAACCCACAAATTTAACGTGCTCGTACACGGGAACAGTTTAGGCTAATCCGGAAATTGAAATCGGGTCCTCCGAGTACAATCCCCGTGACTTAACCACTCGGTTATCTCACTCCAAAACTGCTGCTTGTAAGGCAATAACTTACAAAATTTCCTTGAAGAAAGCATATATATGTTAGTTAGGTGACTACAGTTGCTTTGATGGCATTATAATCACTCTTTTTCATTCCAAAATAACAGTATGTGCTCTTAACAATCACTACTGCCGTTCGTTGGGCAGTTCATTCTTGGCGGTTGTTAAGGGAGCATTACTGTTCTTTTGGCCTGAAGAAGGGACGTAAATTGACCTCGAACCAACTTGTAGTCACCTAACTGACACATGCTTGCTTTTTTCAAGGCGGCCTTTTAAGTTGTTATATCTTTATTGACTTTGTGAATCTTTTATATAACTTTAACGGATTGTGGTCCCCTGAGATTTTGAAAACTCGGCGCCTATTTTCATGGGTTTTTTTCTTTTATACTTCAAACTCGGCATCTCAATATCTTTATAGGTACATTTTTAAAAACTTGTGAAATAATAGTTGTGAACTGCTAGCCAAAATATCGAAACTACTATAGAAATGAAATTTTGATTAGCAGTTTACTAATGAAAAACATTCCCTTATTTTGCACCCTTCTTCCTCTTCGGCCCAAACCGTCCGACCTACCAGAAAGGTATAAGATATCTGTTTGAACAGCCGGAAAGTGTCACCCAATTTAGACCGGAACCCAGTGGGGGGAAGTATCCACAGGGAACATACCCTCCTTCCTCTACCACCAACCTCTCGGATAGACTTACAGACCCATATATTTAACATGATCGTATGATCGTATTCTGCATGAAAAGGGCAGCAGAGGACCTAGTTCGATTCCCTCCGCTGCCAAAAACTGCCGCCGTGTTCGCGTGGAGTACGATCACGTTAAATATGTGGGTCCGCAAGTCCTCAGGGGTGCGGAACTAAACCTGTAAACCGAGAGGTAGGCCAGGTCTGCACTGCTGTCTCCGAACATGGCAGCAGTTTTGGCAGTGATGGGAATAGAACCCAGGCCATCCGAGTGCAACTTCCGCGAGTTAACCACTGGGATGTCGCGCCCCTTATTTTGCAAATTGAATGAGAGATTGATTCAAACTTTGGGAATATTTTTACAGGCAAAGTTCTCTCAAGAGTTTAATTTTCAAGTTAAATCAGAAGCCGGCTGTATGGTAGCACGTAATATATCAGTTCCCATAGAAATTCACATTATAGTGGCATATAGCAAAGCAAGTTTTCTTGCTACCATTGTAGGTATTAATTACTTCATGTTGATAGCGTGTTTCTTTAAAATAAAATATAAATATCCCTTGCTTCATATTACGTTAAACAAATGAGTACTCAGAATGTTAACAATATTGTACACAAATATTTGTTCAGAAATTATTTTAAAATTGTGCTTTGTGTACAGGGATAACTAAAATGTGTTAATCGATGAAAATAAGAAAGTAAAAAAAAAATTTGTTTTAAACTACACTAAAAATTTACATGCACAATGATTTAAAAAAAATTATATGTATCCTGAGAATGTTATTTAAAAACATCATATCAATTTCATACCAAATCTTTTTCAGACATAGTTAGAGATGTGAATCGGTAAATTTTCTATTTTTATTTCATTTTAATAGATTTGAAAATTAATTCTTTTACACTGCTTTTTAAAAAGTAAGTACCTTTACAAGTCTTTGATTATTTAGTTCTTCACTTTTGAGGAGGGTGGTTCAGTCACGATGACAATCATAATGACAGATCAGTCATGTAAAAATAAAATGCGGAGACTGAAAAACACAGTCCAAAATTTGCAAATATGAAGTTTCATGATATATACCTGTAGTTTAGCTAAATTACATTTAAGACTTAAAGTGGTGCCGGGTTATCAGCTATCGAAATGAGGTAAGAAATAAAAAAAATAATTTAAAACAAAATATTGGGCAATAAATATATTTTTTTCCAAAAGCATTAGACAAAATGGTTACTGTACAGTACGTGAAAAACATTTAAATTAATTTATATATTATAAAGTAAACTTCGATAAACAGAAATCTGCATGTAAAAGCTTTTAATCTATTACAATAAATATACCATTACAGCTAGTACAGCTGAATGGACCTGAACAAGCCGCCGTCAGATATTTTTGGCATATACAACAAATGTGCACCCCTCTGTATTTTATAAGTTATTAATCTATTTTTACAAACGGTTTAGGCAAAAAGGGTTTGTAGAACAGTCCAGTTGTTAGTGCACGGGAATTGTACTCAGATCACCCAAGTTTGATTCCCAGCTCTGCCCAAACTGTCTATATGTTCATGCGGAGTACGGGAATGTTAAATATGTGGTCCTGTAACTTCTTCCAAAAGATACAGTCCCTGTGGATGCTGTCCCGACTGGTTTTTAGTCTAAATTGGATGACATTTCTCGGTCATTTAAACAGATACCTTACACTTTCGGGTAGATCAGATGGTGTGGGTAAAAAAATGAAGCCTCCCGAGCCCCTATGCAAAGTATTTTTTTGCCGTACTTATCAATGCCTCTGTACTAGGCTGCGGTTTGAGAGGTATGCAATACTGTTTTAAGTAATTTTTCGGTAATAACTGAATTACAATTAAAATAAATTAATGACATTAACAAATTTATTGAAGTGAAACCCCGGTTTTGTAATACAAACATTATATGCAGGAAAACAAAATGCAAGGAAAACTCCATTTTAATTAGAATATAAAAAGTCAAGGAAAATATATAAGAAAATAAATAGACCACTTATCAAGCTTTACTTTTTTATTTCATAAAAATTTAATTAAGAACAATTCCAAATATATATTCGTATATTTAATTCAAGATTGGTTTGATTTCCATAAGAATTTTCACCTTGACCTTAATACATAGACTTGTAAATTTCTTTATTGTAAACAACTATGCTACTTCTAATTTATACAAAAAAAATTTGAAGCAAATAATAAAAAAATATCAAAGAATGTAAGGTGAAATTGAATAAATTAAAACATCAGGATATTTGAAGTCAAATTTCCTATTAACTATTAAGAAAACTGCCACTTCCTTATAGCTTAGGCATGTCTATCAAAGATTTGCTGTAGCTCGAGTATAAATTGTGTGCATATTTTCTTTAAGTTCCATTTGCGATGGAATATCGCCCGATGTGGGTAGACAAGGAGAGATTCGTCACTCCTGAAAATCCTGCTTGATGCTTACCTTTACTAAACAAAGTAGACATACTTTGTTTATTTATAAATTATTTGGATAGACGCTATCTCCCTTGAAAGCCATAAAACCAAAATAAATAAAATATTTCTACAAAATTAACTCTTTATAAAAACTTAAAACAAAATTGTAACACGTTACATATATAAACATATAAGGTTACCGTATTGATTTTTAAATGAAATGATAAAATCAGTGGTGTGCAGCGATATTTTGCTTTAGACAAGCACAACATTTAATTCTGGTATATAAAAACAATAGAAAAAATATATTACAGTCAACTCTACTATATCGTGGTACTCTCACAATACGGGTTCTATATAATGTGGAGCAAGAATTGCGACAGCCATGTCATAAGGCAATATTCATAGCGCATTTCTTATAAAGCGGTTTCTCTACAAAGTTTCCACTCAGTTTAAGCAGTCTTCTTATAGCATGATTTTTTCTATTACACTTTTACAGTTTGAAATTAATGGGGAATTTTCCTGTTTTTTCATCTACGTACATCACCATATTTCAATTTCAGTTATCAGGGAAATCCTCTGTAAAATAAATTAATAAATTCACCTCAAATGCATTGGTAGACGAAAATATGAGTAAGGAATGGATTTCAAATTTCAATTTAAGTGATGTGAAAAGGGGAGTGGGTTTGGGTATACAATTAGAAAATTGTCTTATTGAAAATGATCCTTCATCAGTGCGAAGTACAACGTTTAAAAGATAATTTCAAAATTGTTTAGCTCCTTTCAGAGAGATTTTGTCGGAGTTACAAATTTAAACTGCATTTGAAAACGAAAATGAAGATATGCAAAATGAAAAGGACATTAAAAGAATTAGACCACTAACTAATATTTAACAGAGGTGATGAATATTAATAGAATTTTTGTTGGAAAAATATTATTAAGTTTATATTTCACATTGTTTTTTAATTTTCTTATAAAGTCATAATAAAAATAATTCAAAATATGCAAAATAGTTTTGCCTTACTTTTGTATCTATAAACTTATATTTCATAACCATATTCACCATAACATGCTACTCTAAAAATGCAATTTTATATAACGTAGAATAAATCAGTTTTATTTATATGTTCTGAGTTCCACTTAATGAAGTTTTCGTATAACACAGTACGAATTGTTCTGAGTTTCTTATGACACAGTATGCTGTTTCCATATAACATGGTACGAATTAATCTGATGTGCACTAATCTGAGTTTCATAATATAAAGCGGTATAAATTAACACTAGAATGACGGAAGCTGTCATTTTGGCCGCATAACTATTTTGAGAAACTATTCTTCCAAAACGACTAATCTCAGCCCATTTAAATTTTACGACATTTCTTATTCTCTTTGCAAGAAATGTGTCGAAGAAATATCCTGAATGCTGTAACTATGATGTTTTGGTTTTGAATTAAAGGTATGTTGAACTCTTTCTATGGCGGTCAAATTGACCGCTGCCCGTCGCTCTAGTTAGTTCAAAATATCAGTCATTCTAGTGTTAATCGCACTATGGGACGGTTGACTGTACTGTTGAACCTATTTGTACATGAATTCCAATCTTCTACTTTTTTTACGAACGCATTAATGACATTTTCGTGGAAATTAAGAGTTCTTATTTCTCAAATTTGAAGAAAACTTTTTAAGATACAACAAAAAAGTGTATCTTTGCTATTATTAATTAAGATTAATTTGAGCTTGGTCACTAATGATCATCAATCACCATTTCACAAATTGTGCTGAAATACTATAGTAAAATTTTTTTATTTTTTTAAACTGATGTTCGGTAAGCAATGCTTGCATTGCTTCTATGGACTGCATTCCACTGGTCAAAATCTGACTAAAAATAATAATATTTGGGAGACAGTTGAAGAGTTTCTACAATTATAAGCGGTGACCACCAGTCATGACCAGAGAGTTCAAAAACTTTTTCATAACCACTGCCATGTAAAAACTTGTTTCAACCACAGTACAGTTATAACCAGAATGACCAAAAATTTTCTCAATCAATGTTATGTAGTCACATGATACACAGAACACGTGTTTTTCTTGAAATGCTGTCTAGAATCATGCAGAATAACCATGCTGTTTTTCCTGTGGTGAGTGGCTTGGTAACTGATAAACAATTGTTAACGGAGTTGACAATTTATTTAATTTTTCAAACATACCCTTGTCATGTGCAAAAGTTATACAATAAAATCAATGCGCAGCTCATTGATTCTTTCAAAGCTGGAACAAGTAAGTTTTGCTTAACACAAATGATAACAGAAACTGAATATCACAACAAAATTACTTACTTCTACAAAAGAAAGCTTGTTGAATGAAAGTTTGTCCAAAAGTACATACAAAATTAGTTAAAATATTTTTCTGCTTGTATGCATGCCTGCATTGTGTAACTATTTATTACCATATATGGGGTGGTTTGTGTAAAAAAGATGCTAGTATGAATTGTTATAAAGATTGGCAAATAATTGATCAGTTACACATGCAATATAATTTTTACATATAGATATCTTTCCAAATTCTTGGCCAGAAAACCACTGAAAAGTATTGCTGATATTTTATAAACAGCAAAAACTTCATTGTGTTCATCTAGCCTTTCCGATGTTTAGCAAAATATGCAGTCTTTTAGTGTGTCCTACTTTTATACACGATTGATAAGGATTTGATATTTTTGTAAATAATACTTGAATTTGAAATAAAACAATCTTGAAATGATGTTAGATTATTGTTAAAAGGAAATCTGCGTTGTTATACATATTAAAATATAACACTTACTTGATTGATACTTCGTTAAAATATTATATCCAGCAAAATAACCATCATAGCATTATAGCGATAGCGTAAAGAAAATAGGTTGTACGGGAAAAGAAGTGACGTTTGGATTTTACGTCACAATGGCCCTTCCCCAGTATGGCGGATTGAGGTGGAGCCGTAGTAAGTAGGAATTTGGATACATCAAATCAATACATGTGGGCGGGACGGAGCCATAGTAAGTAGTTATTTAGACACCCTGTCTCAATATATGTAGTAAGTATTAACACCGTCACCTTCGAGATCTAAAGATCACCTTCGAGATCTAAAGATCTTCGAGATCTTTAGATCTCGAAGGTGACGATTAACACGTATACCCCATCTTAATATATTTGCCCCTGTATCACCTATACTTACTTTGGACACCCCGTAGAAATATATGTTTCAAATCCTCCAAACAAGACATCACATAAGAGTCATCTATACTATAATTGTACCTCCATGATACTAAATTATTTGTGGCTGAAAACCATGACACATTCTTTAACTGTCAAATTTGGATTTGGTAATGGGCTTCTGTTTGTGCCTTATTTAAGAGGTGTTAATAATTGCAAAATATTTTAAAATGAGTGGATTTTTGTGGAGTTTGACAAATGGTGATTTGGAACAAGTCAAGGATTTCGTTGAAAATCAAGTAAGATTTATTATCTTTGTACATTAACTCTGATAATTTTCCATCTGAACAATTAAGTTCCTCTTCCTGTTTTGAGTTTGTGTATTTTGATCATCCCGTACACACACATCACATTTAATGTTCTTTTCGTTAGTTTTTACCTTAAATAGTTTGTAAAAATTTAGATTTTTGTTTTATTATATTTTTGTATCTTGTTACTTTTACTACTCGGTCGTTGAAAATTTTAGAGCTTATAAACAACATTGCAAATATTAGCATATTTAAATAAAACGGTACAGCTATGATATAAAGAATTTGCATTTGACGATCTTTTTTCTAGAGTGATAAATTGCCAAATGTGGTAATCCCTTGACATAAAGTGGCACTCCGTATTGGGAACCCCTTTTAGCTTTGTTATCTTTGGCGATTCTATTTTAGTTGTGTTGTTGCTTAATGTAGAAAGCCCAGACCACACGACCAACCCAAAGGCTTATGGTAGCTTTCTGTGTGGCCGGGTTGTTGCTTAATGTGTAAAAATGCATAAAAAACGTGAATATCATACAAAAACCAAAGACAGCACATGTCAATGGATAAAATAATGTAAAAACAAAAAATTTACCTAGGAATGATCTTCTCTGAAGGCCAGAATGTGGAAACAGTCATTTGAGCAATCTGGATATTTACATACTTTTTTCTTTGAAAAGTTTTGGATTTCATTAAACCAGGTACTGTTTTTTGATTTTGATTAAAGTATGGCTTCTGCTTTATTTTAGCAGGTAATTTAAAGTTTAATTTCTCAACTATATTAAATTTTATAATTTTCATGTTATGTCCACTCAGTTGACGAAGGCCAGGAACACTTATCGCACAAGCAGCCATTGCTACGTGCGACATATAGTTTTTTTTTTTTTTTAATTTCGTTAAGGTACAATATTTTTTCTAAGTATCAATTTTTTTTTTATACAATCTTTTTTCTGAGTATCTTTTTTTAAAATTCGTTAGGTGTAATCTTTTTTCTAAGTATCATTCTTTTAAAATTTCGTTAAATAAGTGTAAAATAATGAAAAAGATTGTACTTTATGTATTATGTTTTTTATGCATTTTTGATTTTTAATTATAAATTTTTATATTTGTTACGCATAAAGCCTAACATGGAATTCGTTGAATTCGTTAGGAAATTTCAAACAGTCTTCCTTGGCGCCAAAAAAATAGATTGGGCCAAATTCTTTATACCGAAGCTCTTCCAAATAAAACATAAAATATTATCATTTTTAAATGAAATCGCGACTTTTAGTGCTTTCAAATAAAATTGCAAATTTTACTGTTTTGAGTAGAATAAAAAATTTGAGCATTTAAAAATAAAATTACAAACTTTAGTTTTTTTCGAATAAAATTTCAAATTTTTGCACTTGTGTAATAAAACATGTTAACTCTTTTTAATAAAATAGTGAAATTTAGTACCTTTTCATTAAAATGATGAATTTTAGTACTTTCAAATAAAATTGCGTATTTTAGTGATTTTAAAAAAAATTGAAAGTTTTACACTAGTTTTAAAAACTCACGAATTTTAGTACTTTCAACTTATTCTAAAACATGTGAATTTACTCTTTCTTAAAAATTGTGTGCTTTAGCACTTTTTGTCAAAAATTGCTAATTTTAGCACTTTTAAATGAAATTGAAAATTTTAGCGCTTTTAAGTAAAATTGAAAATTTACTATTTTTAAATTAAATTATGAATTTTAGCATGTTTACATGGAATTGTGAATTTTGGTGTTTAAAATTTGTGGTTTTTTTAAAAATAAAATCATATATTTTAGCATTCTTTAATAAAATAAGAAATTTTAGCACTTGAATTGTAACAATTTTAAATGAAACCAAAAATTGAACATTTTTAGATCAAATTGTAAATTTTACTGTTTTCAAATAAAATTTAAAATGTTAGTGCTTTCATATAAATTAAAATATTTTTGCACTTTGAAATCTTACAAATTTCAGTACTTTTTCAAAATGATTGTTAATTTGATCACTTTTAAATAAAATTGTGTATCTGTTTTAAATAAAATGGTGAGTTAGCACTGGTTCTGAAAACTGCGCAAATTTAACGATATTTCTTAACAGTCAGATAGGCAGTCCTATGTAAAAAATTATGAATTTTAGTGCTCTTCCATAAAATATGCGAATTTTAAATACATTTAATGAAAATCGCAAATTTAATTACTCTTTCATAAAAATAAAAAAAAATGCAAAATTTACTTGTATTGGAAGGTGATTCAACTGAAAACCTTCTGCTGAGTAACTTAGAAGTTCTTAGAATTTCAATTAAAAACTGTATAGCTTTAAGTGTGATAATGCACCCATTATGGTTGGCAAAAAATCTGGTATTATATCTGTTTTTGTAAAAAGCCAATGAAAATATTTGTGCCTTAGGTTGTGTTTGTCACCTTATAAATTTAGCAGCTGAGAAAGATTCTTTCTGTCTGCCATTCAAAATTGATGAAATACTGGTGGATATATTGGAAAAAAAGTTCCAAATCTGGAAGGCTTTCAAAGATCTACGCGCTATTCTGCAAGATAAATCGCCAAATTAACATATGTATCCAGCAGAACTGTACCATTAGCCGTAACTTGTGCACCTAGATGAGGTGTGCGATAGACAACTACTTCTTGAACTGCACCATTAGCCGTGGCTTATGTGTGTAGCGAAGTTGTTCGATCAATAGCTACTTTATGAATTGCACCGTTAGCCGTGACTTGCGTGCGTAGCGGAGATGAATCGAACTGAACTGTGTTGTTAGCCATGACTTGTATGTGTAGCTGAGGTATGCAATTGATACTGGCTAAGTCTGTATCAATTCAGGCAGGCAAAGAAAAAAGCTTACCTTCATTGTCTCAGATGTTTTTGAATTTAACATATGTTAAAATTCACGAAAAGTAAGAAATCTGTTTTTTCTTTTGTTTTGTTCAAATATATTCCTGGCCCGTGATACAGGCCGCCAAAGATGGTGCCTCGGATGCCATTTCTCACATGCGATTTTCGGCAAAATTTTAAAACGCTCTATCTCTGGTAACGGTTCAAGATATTTTGTTGCAGTTTTTTTTATTTGAAATATAATATTTTTCTGATTAAAATGATATCCTCCGTTTGGAAATATGTGTCCAAGTTCTCTTGCTGTAGCCTTCTGAATTTGTTTTTTGAAAAATCAAAAATAATTTGTTTTTTGAAAAAAATTTGATTTTTTGACTATTGATCAGTACCATAGTGTACTACATTCCTTGAAAAGGAGAACTTCCACTTTTGAGTTTAACAGGTTTTATAAACAATTGAAAATTTTGCCATACATTAAACTAGTTTCCATTACCACATACTCGTCACATATTAGTCTCATGAAATCAAAATCTAGTCTTATTTGACATTGCATTTTAATTCCTAATAAAGATAAATAACAGACACAGCTTTCAAAACATATTAAAGCTTCCAAAATATATGTGCAAGTTCCAAAACATATTACAGGTTCTACAGTATACTATGCACTCTGTGTAGAACTGAAATTAGCAATTCAATGAACTAAAAATTTGTTCAACTGCATCAGTATCTTCCCTTGATATTGAATGATGCCTTCCTGTTGAACTAATAGGAACTGGAGCACCCACAATCTTTAAAACATCGGGAATTGGAAGTGAGCACTCGTGGTGGTGTTGCTGTCTTGCAGCTGGAAATCTATATCCAGCAGCTGGCCCATGTGGTAGCATAAAATTCACGACGACGATTTCATTTAACTCACAACTGATATATCTATAGCCTCTGCAATCCACCAGTCACAGTCATACACACATCCCAGAAACATCCCTCTTTGTAGATTGTGAATCTGAATATTCTCCTGTCTTCCTGAGATCTTAGTTGGGCAAATGAAATCTTTTCTTTCTTGCTCTTTAAAATTTGTGCTGTATAGGTTCGCCCATCATTGTGAGTCCATACATGTATCTTCTAAATTCCTTTCACAAAGGCAGTTTGGTTTGATCCTTTTTTTTTTTCTACTGGCGGAATTCTTCAACTTCCTCTTTGGACAACAGGATGAGGGCTATTGATGTATATGACTTCACCACTCTTGTAAAATCCTTGGCATTCTGAATTGTAGCTGTACTTGGGCTGGAAAGATTGTTTTGCAGTGTGGTGCTTCAGCAGGCCTCCTACACTATCGCAAGGCCCCTTCTCATGACCAGTAGTGCTGTATACCCACTCCATTGGCACAAGTGACTTAGTCACTTCAAACAGTTTGTAACAATTTTTGAAGTGACTAGGGGCACCATCAGAAATAATGATGATCTTTGATGGCTGTAATTGCAGCTGGTGGTGAATTTTGTGTATTGCTGTATTGCCAACAATGCATGTGCTGAGTCATGTCCTCTGTCATTACTTATAACTGCAACATTTGTGGTCTTGTTTTGAAAATGTGTGACTCCTGTAAAAATTGAAACTTGGTTATTACTCAGTGATACCATTGTACTTCTTGTGACAGAATCACAGACCAGTTCTCAGCAAAATCACAGTGTGAAGCACTAAACATAGTTATTCAGCCTCTACACGTCCCTTCACTTCTGCAATGTTGTTGTTGAGACCCAGACCTTCCGACCTACCAGAAAGGTGTAAAGTAACTATCACTTCTGCAATGTGTTGTTGCAATTCTCAGATGTTGGTGTGTTACTGCTTTCACTGTCCATTTCCCTTACACCTTTCTGGTATATCAGACGGTCTGGGTCTCAACAACAACTGTCCATTTCCCAAGTTCGTCAATGAAGGTATCAATGGCAAGTTTTTTAATGAGTTGATTTTCCTCCCATGTTGCATATGTAACTTCAGAAGAGTCTTCTGCTGTGTTTTCCAGACCAAGTGTATGTAAGGAGAGTCCCCCCCTTTCCAGCGCAGTCACCACATTCCTGAAACAAACAGGTCTCTCACTCTACACTGACTAACCACTTCACATGTCCAACCAAGGTGTAATATGTCATACCTTCAAGTAAGTTCTTCAAAGTTAACACACAAAGTTCGAAAATAGCACAATACACACATAAACAGACATTTCTAGGTGAGTGTGAAACCACCTACTTAGGTCGTAGAGTGCTGTTGTTGAAACCCAGACCGTCCGACCTACCAGAAAGGTGTAAGGTAACTGTTTGGACGGTCGGGAAGTGCCACCCAATTTGGACCGGAACCCAGTGGGGGAGGCATCCACAGGGACCGTACCCTCCTTCCCCTACCACCAACCTCTCGGAAGGACTTTCGGACCCACATGTTTAACGTGATCGTACTCCGCATGAACACGGCGGCAGTTTTGGCAGTGGCTGGAATCGAACCCGGGCCTACCGAGTGCAACTCCAGCGCGCTAACCAATGGGCTACCGCGCCCCAGGTCGTAGAGTGCATAAAATTTTGATCTTCCAATGTGGAATACAGGATGTTCCCTCTTATATATGGCGAAAGTTTCTTTAATGCTGCGGATCATGTATTTTCTCACTTCGACCACTTTTTCTCCTGCAATTGTTATAGTGATAATATCTTTTTTGTTGGCACTCTGGCGAGAACAGTCCCATTTATCTTCCAGATAAAATGAGTGTGCAGTTTGAACATGAGCTACAGTCACAGGATGACCATAATAGGGATCCGGTTTTCCAAACACTCCTTTTGCAGACCTCACATTTCTTGTTTTGTCCACCATGTATTTTGTTGCAGATGAAATGTGGTGCAAAATTTGTACCTTTGAGAAGGACACTGGGATTATTATTAGAACTTGCACCTTTGCATTGTAGAATTCACACGATTCAACGGCTGAATTGATGTCTGATATAAATTCCCAGCAAGTTTCATAAATTCACACGATTCAACGGCTGAATTGATGTCTGATATAAATTCCCGGCAAGTTTCATAGTAAGCTTCTTTAGGTTCATTTTCTTCTGAAGATGGAATTTCTACACAGAAGAGTTTGGTCAGTTTTCTTTTGGTGTACTCACTCACAGCTTCAGTAATGTCTCTGCACTTTCTTGATGCATACAGCTTATGACTTGACTTCACTGACCATGGTTTCCTAATAGGACTGACACCAACCTCTACAGCTGATTGATTCAGGGAATCTAATTCACAGGCACAGACTTTCAAAAATTTTGTGGGGTGCTCAAAAATTAAAATATCTTTAAAAATTTTTAATCGTTCGGAAAAATGGTAGCTTATCATGAATTTAATGAAGTCTTACAAGGTTTGCAAAATTGATCAAGATGAAACATAAACCCATGCAGAACTTATATCCTCATCAGGAGTGTCTCCAAATCGAAATGTAGGAGGGGGGGCAAATGGCCTAGAAAAACGTAATAACATGAATGAGAAAAGTATTTGCACTCTCATTTGCTAGTAATTTCTGTTATTACTTATACAAAATATATTTAATCAGACTTGCGCTCTCTTTATGAACTCGTCTGCAATTAAATCCATGTTCAATTTGGCAGCTCTCTTTATGAACATACAGAATAGCCACTCTATTTAGTCTCTGCTCTGCTGCTTCATTGTAGATTTCAAAGTAAGTCTTGAGTCATCGGAGAGTAGAAAAAGATCTTTCAGCTGTACAGGATGTAACTGGAACTGTTAATATTTGGTTTAATAATTTACAGAATACTAGTATGAACGAGTGGAGAGAAATGTTTTCTTTTCTATATTAAAAAATTCAGCTATATTGGATATACTGTTAATTTCTGAAGAATTCGCCTTAACTGTGTCCCAAAACATATCCCTGTGAAGCGACAACCTTTTGCCTTCAAAATCCGAACCTTAAAAGATACTATTTGTTCTTCACTTTTAATTTTATTGAGGGCAAAGTTTTTAATCATGGAAAGATGCTACATCGTCTTTTTCTCAATTCTTATTTTTAGGGAACTTATGACATTGTCCACTAATTGAAAGTAAATTTGACGATATCTTTCTTTAGGTGACTGAAATTGATGAGGATCACTTATGACATTGTCCACTAATTGAAAGTAAATTTGACGATATCTTTCTTTAGATGACTGAAATTGATGAGAATCACTTCCCTTGTCAAATCTTCTTGCAATTTTTCTAATCCGTGGAAGGACAAGATCTTCAAGGAGGACAATCCAATTCTACACCTTTTTTTTTTATTACTTCTTCCCATAAATCCTCAAAATTATTTTCTTCTCCTTGAGTCTGAATAGACTACTACACTTTTGATATAATTATTTGTATCTTGAAAGTTCCAGGATGTTTTCTGGAGAGCAATATTTAATGTCTCCACTCTTTGAAAGACAAAAATAAAAATTTTTGTCACAAAGGAAAATTTGAATTCTTCATTTTCTTTAAGAAAGCCATTAGCTTTTGCTCCTGCTTCACTAACTTCCTTGCACATACAGTTGAGGAACTTAATGACCGTTTCGTAATTTTTTTCTAGTGATGAAATGGAGCTAACTCTCAAACACCATCTAGTTGGGCAGAATGGTTGCAAGGAAACTGTTTCGTCCCAATTAAAATGTTTGGAAAATTTTTAATCTCTTTGGAGATCCTCTTATAAACGATATTAACTAGCACACTAAAATTAAGTAATCATGAATTATTTGTAATTTGCACATACTGTCTTGAACTGCCAAATTTAAAGTATGTGCAAAACAATGAATATAAATAGCCCTTGACTCCATCGACAAAATCCTTGATTGCAGTCCTGAAAGATGGCCGCTGACATTAGCAGCTCCATCGTAGCATTGGCCACGACAATTTTTGATATCCAGACCAAAGCGAACTAGAGCAGCTGTTATTGCACATAGCAAAATTGGTTAATGATAAAATTTTGGAGGGTGCTGAGCACCCCCGAAATTTCCCCGGAGGGTTCTGGAGCACTCCCGCAGTCGGCGCCTATGATCTAATTATTATTCTGCAGATACAAAATCTGCATCCACACCATGGGAGACTTCTTATTCAGTTAGTGTCATTTTTGATATTCTGTCAAAGCATTTAGAACACAGAAAGTCATCCCTGGAAACATCTTGACTTTAAAAAAGAGTCTGAAAATGAGCACTCATTCCCAACCTGAAGAAAGTCTGTTTTTTTGCTAGGTCTTATATATCACTCTTTTATGGATATGCAAATAGTCAGCACACTTCACTCTCCTGTGGCCCCAGTCAGAAGACATTTCAAACTCAGTCCTTTCCACAAAACACCATACAACTCAATTAGCAAAATCCTCACAAAAGCTTACTTAAGTGCTGCTGAACCACAAATTTTGTGAACTGCTCTCTTTGCCTGTTGACAACTAAACTGTGAATTCATGTGTTCCCCCCCCCCCCCTTTATATGCTAGGCCAAACACACAGAATTATCTGGATGGTTCTAGAAGGTTCTATTACATTCTGGAATTATCTGGATGTTCCAGATTGTTCTAGTAGGCTCTGTTACATCTGGAAGCTTCCAGATTGTTCTGTAAGGTTCTGTTACATTCTGGAATTATCTGAGGTTCCTGATTGTTCTATAAGGTTCTTTTACATTCTGGAATTATCTGGGAAGCTTCCACATTGTTCCAGAAGACCTTTAATGATTTGGAAGGTTCTATATGAAGAAAATCCAGAAGAATAAAAACATTTCACCAGTTCCAACTTTGTTTAATTTATCATTTTTAACACTTTACAACAAAGTTGAAAAGTGTTTATGACTTTGTTCATTCTGTCTGTCCGTTAGCACGATAACTGCCGTAAAAATGACTTAATCAAAATGAAATTTTAGTATGTTGTTCAGACGGTCTGTAGGACCTATGGGAATATAAATGAATAATATCACCCAATTAGTTTTGGATTCGACCCGGGTTGGAAAAATGAAATACATTGAGCCCTATGGGACCTAATTTTTCAAACATTTTTTAAGCGGATTTAAAATTCACAAATTGCTTCGAAAATTTTAGGTAATAGTCAAATTGTTCCATAAAATATATAAAAAAAAATTCAGCGAAATATATTCAGTAGTTTTTTAAATAAAAATTAAAATAATAATTACACATCTGATATGAAACGATCACATAACCCACTTCAAAATGATATATGGCATCCATCTTGTCTCAAAATCGGGATTTTTTAAGTTCTTTTTAATTCATATTGAGTGTTGTATCCGTTCTAAAACTACTTTATTTTTGCTTAAATTCTGTGCATCTACATATTAAAACAACACAATGACAATATATTTGAGTTTAAATTCTCATTCAAATTTGATTATTTCTACAACTAAGCCTATTTTTCACCTATGTAAAATGTAAACAGCAAAATATGTAGAATGAGTTGTATTAGAATTACTGTATTTCTTTAACACAAAATAATTCAGTCCATGGAGTCTGCATGGCTGATATGAATGAAATATTAATTGATTTTATAAACAGAAGGACGATTTTTTTCGATGAAGTTTTAAGCATAAAGTTTATGAATTGTAGCTCCATGGTCTTAATTTTTAAATAAAATAAATTATTATAGTATTGGGATGAATGAAATGGAGAAAGTTATGAATGAAATCCTGCTTTTATAGAGAGATCCAGGCGTGTTATTTTTTCTATGACGTCATTTGAATTTATTTCAGTTGTTTTCGATGAAGTTTTCAAATATAATAAATTATCGTAGTATTATGATAGTTTTAAAAATATTACCGTGGAATGTATTGCATTTTAGAGATATTTAAACCAGGCAATTTATATTTCAATGCCGTTATTTGAATGAAGTTCATTTTTTTCAATGAAGGTTTAAGTTTTCAAATATAATAAATCAATGTAGTATTGTGATAAGTTTTAAAATATTACCGAGGAATGTATTGCATTTTCGACTTTTTTAAATAAAATTGCATTGAAGTTGGAAAGTGTTTCATAATCAATGCTTTAAGCATGATTGATCTTTCTTGTTATTCCATCACATTGAGCACATTGGTTCGAAAATGGATTTCTTAAAAAAACAAAATTATGAAAAATTCCAGAACCAAAGTAGCATGCTCACCTTTTCAGAAAGGTATTTTTGAGACAAATAAATTAAAAAAAAAATTCATAAAGAAATTAGCCACAGAAGCTAAAACATAAACGTTGTTTATAAAACCTGTTAAACTCAAAAGTGAAATTTCTCCTCTTCAGGGAATGTAGTAATCTATATGGTACTGATCAACAGTCAAAAAATCAAAATTTTTGGGATTGGCATTTTTGAAAAAAAAATTATTTTTAATTTTACAAAAAATAGAATTCAGAAGCAAGAGAATTTGGACACATATTTCAAAATGGAGAATATCCTTTTAATCAGAAAAAAAAATGTCATTCAAATAACAAAAACCACAACAAAATATCTTGAACCGTTCCAGAGATAGAGCGTTTTAAAATTTTGCCAAAAATCGCAAGTGAGAAATGATGCCCGAGGCACCATCTTTCACAGCCTGTATCTCGAGCCAGAAATTTTTTTGAACAAAACAAAGAAATACAAGTTTCTTAATTTTTCCTGAATTTTAGCATATGTTAAATTCAAAAACATCTGAGACTATGAAGGTAACCCCACTGCCTGAATTGATATGGACTATACCTACTTCATAAACTGCATTGTTAGTCAAGTTTTATACACATAGCTGAGAGGTGCACCAAAAGTGATAGGGCTGGTTGCCAGAGACAATAAATAATATGAGGGAAATGTTATGAATGAAACATTGTCATATTTCATCAAAACTGGTGGAGTTTAAAGTTTCTACAACTAACTAATCTAGACACAACTCTTTCCCTCCAGTTACCCTGTGTTTTGACAGACTCAGCATAAACACGTACATATTCCAGCAAATGGTGGCACAAAAGAACCATAGTCCAGAAAGCTATATTTTTAAATATTGGTTTTGAGCAAAAATACTTACAAAGTTCAAATCTTCAGAACTTTCTAGCCCAAATGCATACTAAACATAAAATAATTAACAAAATCTGAAGTTGGAAAAAAATGAAAACTGTTTAAATGGTGTTATCTGTTGGAAGAGGGATGTATTTGTTTAACATTCTGCTCTTTCACTTTTTTAACAGGGAGCATGGTAGCCAGTTAGTTGTTTTATTTAATTGCCTAACTGTGATGTTTAATCGACCTGTTGTGAGTGTCTATTTTCAGGTCTAGTATTCTGTCAGTTTTGACTTTTCCACATTCAAATACCGCCGGCCATCCATCAAATTGCTCTATGTCTTTGGACGAGTCGGATGGTCTGGGCTTTCGACATTCAAATACTGAATGTGAATGGGTTATTCATTGAGTTCAGTTTATAAAAACAAAATCAGAACTTAGTTTCAAGCTTCAATGAGTCATGTTACAAAAATTAACAATGGCTAATTATAGTAGATAAGGTGTTATAGATGATAAATAGGTAGTAGATAGGTGTGTTATAGATGATAAAAAATGCTTTGAAATATCATTTGATAAGGATCTTTTAAAGAGAGCTAAACCATTTACTTATGCTTCTTTAAAATAATCAGTGATAAAAAAAAATGTCATTTATTCAAAAATAAAAAGCACAATGAATACTGTGGGTTCTATTTTGTATTTAATATTATAATTATATATTTTATTGGAGAGGGAGGGGATTAAAATCCCTTTATTAATTATAAAATCCCTCTTTCTATATTATTGTAATTATCACAATATGAAAAATGTAGCATTTTTGTGTGATCTAGAAATCTTTCTTTTGTTTGAAATTACAATGTTGGCAGCTGTGCATTCAGTTCTACTACTACAACAAAAACTTAAACATGTGAAAATGTAATGTTATAAGATGTAAAAAGTTTATAAACAAAGTGAATTAAAATATCCATTCCATGTACCACTGCAATATTTACTACTGTATTAGTAAAGTATAAAACTGAAAATATTCTCATGTACATTTTTTTTATTGTAGTGGATAATTATATTAAAAATATTAGCAACATTTTTCTGGTAAAATTCTTTACATGATTAGTGTGTAAAATATGCTTCTATATTGAACATAGAATGGGATACTTTTTAAATGTAGTTGCTTTTTATCTTATGCAACCTTGATATTAAAATTACTGATGTATTTAATTTTACTCACCTGACAAACAATTTCTCTTTTCCATTTATTTTATTGATGATAATAAACAATAAATTAAATGACCTATAATATTTAAAATTATAAATTAACATGTGATGTAAAAAAAAGATTTTAATATAAATAGATTCTTGTGGTCTAGTGCATATACCCTGGATACCCTCCGTGTAATGAGGCATGAGGCCCTGAGCAAACTTTAATATTAGGGAGACAGGAGACTTGATACATGTTTTTGGATATTTTGAAACATTTTTAATGGAAAAGAAAACAATTAAAAAAGACAACTCACACATGTTAGTTTGAATTTCAAAGTTAGTAAATTCAAATTCATTCTGCATTGCAAAATTAGAGATGTGGGTTTTCTGAAAATTTTGAAATGGAAAATTTTTCAGAGAATTTTGAAATGCTTCTCATTATTACATTTCAACTGAAATAATATATCCAGTGATTTTTAAAAGTATTTATTTTTATATTACAGCTGTAGCCATGCATATATTATATAATAATATGGCAAAAAAAAGAAAGGAAATTTTAAAATTTAGAAATATGTAAACATTCTGTGCATGAATATTTCTTATATCTGTATACTGCAGTCAGCTGCTACAATTTGATATTTTCATTAAGCACATGTGCTTTTGGAAAAATATAAAATAAATGGGTAGATAGGTGTGTTAAATAAGTATGTGGTGTTTGCCTTTCATAATCTCAAACTACTGAAGTGATTTGAGCAAATTTGGGTGACAAGTTTCATATATATTATATAGATGTAAATGCAGAAAAATATTCCAAAAAATGTATATAGCTTAGCTATAAGGCAGCATTTTGTCAAAGTCGTTGACTTTCATAATCTTGTCAATCACTGAAAAGTGATACAAAAAGTTTGAATAACGATCTGAGCTAAGCAAAGTTTTTCTATTACTGACTTGTGTAATTTTTTAAATATGAGTGTAAGGACTTTGTAGTCTCTTATATTTTTGAAAAATTTGTGATTAGTGTTTGTTTTAATCTTTAACATTTTATTTTAGGGTGTTGATATCAATGCCAGTATAGATGGAAGATTGCCTATTCATTATGCTGCAGATTATGGTCAAAAGGAGGTTTTAAATTATCTAATTGATAAAGGTGCTAATATTGATGTAAGTATTGATTTAAGTAGAACTGTAATTAAATTATTATATTAGTTAAAATCATCAGCACTGGAACTGCTTAACATCTGCACTGCACCTATATAGTGTAGTAATATTCTGATTTAACACCTTTGAAGAAACTAATGAATACAAATTTTAAATGCAAATAAAAGTTTTTAATGGCATGTACAATTTTAAATTCTAAGTATTTACTATTGAATACATAAAATTTTATAAAATAATATAAATATTTATTAATAGTTAAATAATATTTAATTAATATTATAATAATAATTAATATTTAAATAATTATTATATAATAATTAGATTAAAAAAATATTCAAAATTAGGTAAAAAATTAAATTGTAAAATTTATTTCAAATTCTATAAAACATTGTTTTACCTAGGCATGTATTATACAGGGCAAGTGCTACACTCAGATTTTTAGGCGTCAGCTTGATTCAACATGCCAAATCTGAAAATAAGTGGTCAGATGAAAAAAAGTATGAATCTTCCAGTTTTTGTCATTTCTTTTAGAATTCTCTATATTTAGAGATTTTTCAATAGAAATTCTCTGTTAAAAAGAATTTCGATAGAGCTTGTGGCCTCCGTTTTGTTTCTTCCTTGCATGAACCTAGTACCCACAGACTAATAATATATACTTAGTACTAAGTTGCATCATTTTCACTTTTTTGATGGATACTGTTTTAAATAAGTGCAATTTTGTATTTATAAACTACATTGCCGTGTAATGTTAAAACATCTTCCATCCATGCTTAATTTTAAATTACGTGAATAAAAAATACACAACATTCATTTCTTTGTAGTAGGTTTCATTATATTAATATTTTCATAAAATATTAATATTTTTCTAAGTGAAATTTCGCGGGCACAGATTTCATTTCTATGTAATGTTGAAACATCCTTTTTCATTCATGTTTAGTTTCAGATTGTGTGAATTAAAAAATGCACAACATTAATTTCTTTGCAGTATGTTTCATTATTAATTAATATTTTTGCAAAATATTTATTATTTTTAAGTGCAATTTCGCATGTATAGATTAAATTCAGGTTTAATGTTTAAACATCCTTTTCTATCCATCTTATTTTTGATAAAATTTCAAATTAGTTAAATAGTACTTTCATATTTTTGCAGATTACTTAAAAATGAAGGATTTTTTTCTTTAAAATATGCTCAAAATGAGTGATTGCACAATGGAATTATTTTCCCCTTAATTTCTAATCAATAGAGTCCCAAAAGCACTAAATTACAATTTGAGAATTGAACATCTTTCGTTTCAGTGAGCCTCCTGTAAAATTTTCTCTGTTTATGCCACTGATATGTTTTTTATATACTATGTAAAAACATTTTTCTTATGCAGTAGGCATTTTCAGTGCTAATAGAGTTATTTTCTGTGATGTAAAAAAAAAAAAAAATCCCTATTTTCCCCCCAAGTGATATTGAACAGGTTATACGCTGATTTGTATAGTGCTGTAAAAAATGCTCACCGCACTATCTACTGGATTTTTATTCTCTAATGTTGGCAGGTATGCTCACTTTATAAATGCAAAGCCATCTGTGGCAGGTCAACATATTTAAAGAAAAGAAAATTTCTAATGAAAATTCAAAATCAAAATTAAGTTTAAAAAATTAAAACTCTTGAACCCGTTCATTTAAAAATGAAACAAAACATTCTTGAATTATGAAAAATCCAACACTTGTTAAAAGTTATGTAGTTGATGATATTTTCCCGACTTTGTTGTCAAGATTAAAAAAGGTATACTTACTCCTACGTGTGCCGCATTTTTGTCTGTAGAAGTATTTCTGATTGGCAAAAAGTATCTCACTGTATACTATAGAACTAACAATTTATAAATTGGAATAAAGTTTGATGAGAAAAAAGTTCTATAAAGCATTACAAAATCTATATATTGAAGTGGTTATCTCAAGTAAAATTTTTATTTTTAATTTCTAGGCTAAAGACAAATATGGAATAAGTGCTTTACTAGCAGCTATATGGGAAGGGCACACTAGCTGTGTCAAGCTGATGATTGATAAAGTATGTATGCTTAAAACTTCCATATTTAATATAATTATATTTGTAATATTTAAAATATATTTATTATCAGTTTGATTCAACATAATTATTTTCTTACACTTTCTGTAGTAGTATAAATAAAAATTCTTGTTTTCTCAGAACAATTCTTTCCTAGTTCGCATATTATCTGCATAATTTCAATAAATTGTCATATCAATGCCACATAATTTTGAAAATATTCCCGCATAATTATTCCTTATATATAAATAGAGTTGAACTCAGATATAATGAGCATAGAAAGATCGGAGGATTTTTCTTCGCTACAGCCATTATTTGTTACAATCGTTATTTCATATAGAAATTCTCAAAATTCATACCTTGGTATCTGTTAATATAATAGTTAATATGTATAATTTATAAATCAATATACTCAATTGACTACTATTATTTTTTAAGGTTTAAAAAGAGGTTAATATTTAATAAAATAATTGAAATTTAATTACATTTTATAATTAATGACATACCCAAAAATGCCGATTACTACAGGAAGCTTCCTCGTAGTATGGATTATGGAATTTTTACATAGTTTCCTTTGGAAAATTAATTGCTTTCTGTCTAGGCCAATGTAAATGCGGCATCCATATAATGCCAATTAAATTAATGCGACAATGGAAATTTATGGCTGCATGTAATGTAAATTAAGATCCTTAATGCTTCTTTTATGGAAATAATATGCTTCTTAAGAAGTTGTCTAATTCAACATAAATTGATAAATGGTTATTTTTAAATCATTTTTGCATAAACAGTGCTATTTCATGATTCAGTTTATATTTTTGTGAATTGCTGCGAGTCCATTAGTATCTTTTTCCATCCATTTCCATCTTCTAAATATTGCATTTTAGATTGACTAAACTAGCTTATTTTCCTATTTTAGTTAGTTATTACAGTTCAATTTTTTAATTATTTTTCCTTAAACAGTATGATTGTGCAATTCAATTTGTTTTTCAGAACTGCCGAGAGTCTATTAGTAATCATCCATCCGAGAGTCTATTAGTAACAGCCCATCCATTTCCATCTGTTAAATGTTACATATTAGATTAATTAAACTAACTCATTTTCACATTCTGGTTAATTAAGGTTAATTTTTTAATTATATTTGCATAATATATTAACATATTTTCCCATTTTAAAAAATGGGTATGAACCCTGTGAAGGGGTATTTACTAAAAAGTGGTATTTAAGCAATGATTTAAGCAAATGAAAAAAGCAACCATTTTAGCAGGAGTATATTAAAATTGATATATTCACAACTTTTAATACATTGCTATATATATATATATATATATATATATATATATATATATATAAATATAAAATTGTAAATCTAATGTTATAATGTAAGTAGCATATATATATATATTTATTAAAGATCAATATTTGTTACTAGCCGCCTTTGGCGACCAGCCTGTTCGCTACTCTTGCAAATTCTGACCGTGGCAGACTCGCTGGTACCACATATTTGTTTGAGGTTGCAGACTCCTTATTATGTGGTACACTTGACACTACACTTTAAATGTAGGCATATATCTGTCTTCTCTAATCAGCTGTGTGCAACCAAATGACGTCATTTGAAAACATGAATTATATCATCATATGTTTATCTGGAAATGCCTTGAATCAGGCAAGTGGGACGTAAGCAATGTCGAAAGAGGTTCCGGAGGCTTTCGAAGCGAAGTCAAGCGAATTTCCCATTGCTGCAACACATACCAGGTGTTTCCTCTTTCCATTTAAGTGCATAGCAGAAGTTGCATTCGACTGTCATTCTACCTACTTTAATCATTTGTTCAGATGCATAATCGATAGTAAAACATAACTGAATGCAGCATTTTTTTTTTCCGACCAAACTCAATTTCTAACTGCAGCTCTTCTCTGTACATCAGCTATCTGTCTTTCTTCCCGCTGTTCCTGACTTTCATTGTCCCTAACTGCAGCTGTTCTCTGTGCATCAGTGACCTGTCTTTCTTCCCACTGTTCCTGGGTTTCATTTTCCCTAACTGCAGTCATTCTCTCCGCTTTAACCACCTGTCTTTCTTCCCGCTGTTCCTGACTTTCATTGTCCCTAACTGCAGCTCTTCTCTGTGCATCAGCGACCTGTCTTTCTTCCCACTTTTCCTGGGTTTCATTTTCCCTAACTGCAGTCATTCTCTCTGCGTTAACCACCTGTCTTTCTTGCCGCTGTTCCTGGGTTTCATTTTCCCTAACTGCAGCCCTTCTCTGTGCATCAGCAAGCCATCTATTTTTACGCTGTTCCTCACTTTCTGAGGCTTGAGCAGCGGCATTCCTTTCGCAGTTTTTTCTTCGGCTTGTTCTGCTACTTAAGCAGACTTTTTTTTTTGGAGGCATTTTTGTTTCAATAAAAACGCAAAACAAAATTATAAACACCCATAATACCAATAGCCCACTGTTAAAATAAACTCTAAACTGAATAGAATGTTTACAAATTAAACAAAAATCTAAATGCAAGAACAATACACTATAAACACTATAAACAGATAAATACACTTAATATGTAATGTTATACAAAGAGAAAGAGAAGTTTATGTTCTTTAAAGAACAATAATGAAGTAAAGTATCTTGAAACGAATAAGCCACTTCAATCAAAATCCAACTGCTAACACAACAAAGTGAAAGGTTTGGGTTGAGTTGTAAGAAAAAATGACGTTTTTAAAAAAATTAAGAAATGCATTTCAAGCAAATTGAAATTTAAAATGGAAAATAATTTTTTTATTCCAATAAAATGGATGAATAATTTATTCCAATAAGATGGACGGTTTGTTTTAATGACGTTAACACTAATAATTAAATTTTAAGATGAAAATTAATGTATTCCAAAAACAAAAACATTCATTATTGAAGTTTGTATATATTAAAAGCTTTTTTGTTTTTAATAAAAACATGAAATAAAATTATAAACACCCATAATACCAATAGTCCAATGTTAAAATAAATTCTAAACTGAATAGAATGTTTGCAAATTAAACAAAAATCTAAATAGAATTCTAGAATAGAAATCGAAAACCTGTTAAATCAGAACAATATATAGCCCCTGTTTAAATCAGAACAATTGTAAAACAATATAAATAAAATACACTATAAACATATAAATACACTTAATACGTAATCTTATAAAAAGAGAAAAAGAAGTTTATGTTCTTAAAAGAACAATAATGAAGTAAAATAAATTCTTATCTTGATACGGATAAACCACTCCAAAGAAACTGCTAATACAAAGTGAAAGATTTGGGTTGAGTTGTAAGAAAAAATGACGTTTTTAAAAAATTAATAAATGCATTTCAAGCAAATTGAAATTTAAAATCAAAAGTAATTTATTTCGAAAATAATAATTTATTCCAATGAAATGGATGGTTTGTTTTAGTTTAATGATAATCTCTTCACACACAATACATCAATTTTTTTCATTTGAAAAATGTGATGTTTCCTTAAAAGATGTTTAAAAAGTGTTTAATTATTTTAATGCAAAATATGCAGAAGCTCTCGTTATGAAGTCTTTGTCCTTGTGTTACTTTTTCCATTTTTATCACTCATGGCTTTGAAGAAAATATACTCCCAAAGGAAGTAAATATATTTTGGAAAATGGTAATAGAAAAGTGAATTTGTTATACCAGAAAAAGTTACACAAATTTTATTAAACAAAGTGAAAATCTGTATGAGACAGTTGAATCTAATGAAGGTACAACAAATCTAAGAAAAGTATTATTCTTAATAGTAAAAGCAAAAAAGTGCTCAACTGGTCATTCCTTATCACTTGAGGACTATGGTTTTGCGGTCATTGCTGCTTACTGCTGATGAGATAAATGATCAATGAGCACCAGGGCTGCGAAGTCAGAAAAAATATACAGACTCTTAACTCCTAAAGGAAATTATTAAAATATAATTTTATTTTGGAATATTTAAATTTTTAATAGATTTTTAAATAGTTTTTCGTCAATAAATAAAACAATGAAATAACATCAAATGTTTATGAATTAAAAAACTATGGATATAAAAAAAAAAATAATAATAATAATCGATATTTGTATCAGTATCGGAGTCAGACAGTAGAATAAAAAGAGGAGTCAAAGGTTTGAGGTACCGACTCCACAGCTCTGGTGAGCACAAATCTTTTAATAACAAATTTTAGAGTTTTCCTGTTAATTATTTACTTCAAACCCAGTAATAAATAATGCAGGGAATTATTTTAGCCCCTCCTATTATTAATAAATTTTTTAAGTGCTCAGTATTACATTGAAGTGAATTTGCCCTATAACAGGGCATTACAGTTTTGCCTGTATGTAATACCCAGTTATTTCACAAAGTCACTTCTCTGTGATTGCTATTAGTATTAAAATTAGTATTTTAATCCCTGTTATTGTCAAAACTCTAGGCCAAGGAGGACATACCTTTTTTTACTAGTGTGCCACTTAAAGATTGCTTTGCTGCTTTCATGTATGCCACCTCTTATTTTTATTTTTTGATTAACATTTATTCATGAAACTTTTTTTGTGGATACCATAAAAATGGCTTTAACATTATAGGTAAATAGATAAGTTTCAATTTCAATTTGAACCTGATAATATATATGAAAGATAATTGAAAACTCATACATGTATAATCACAACAAAGAACTATATGAAGACCAGAGCACCCACTCTAAAATCTGCCGAACTGCAAGTAGCAGCTCAAATTTGAGTATATCTTCATAAACAAAATCAAAAACTGTATGGGCGAATGACATCTGATTCCAAAAATCAATTGAGGATATTTTGAAATGTTTCATCCCATTGATGCTAATAATAATAAAAAAAAAAAAATTGGTGTCTTATAACTCGTGTAAAAAAATAACTTTCATATGTGGTTGACAAACTGTAATAGATTTTAAACTCCTTTCCCAAAATATCGGTCACTGTGTTGGGAAAATTTGATTTCGTGATATAATGGCCAAAAATAGTTTTTTGAAATGGCACTTATCCATATGTTGTGTCGATGAATAAGTATTGACGTATAGAGTAAATAATAGTGCACAAGCCATTCAATATTTGGCTATAAGATACATTGACATGGATTCTAATGTTTACATTAATTTTTTTTTACTTTTCATAACCAAAAGTAAAAACAAATCATGATTAACATTGGTTGATCCACGGAGTTAGAGCAGAGTCTCTTTACCTTCAGGGATTGATCGCTTATGTAACATATTTCTTGCATGAGTTAAGATGTAATTTTAATTAACTTATTAATTAAAAGATGCCGTGAATTTTAACATTTTTTATTTTTATAAACAAAAGCTTGAAATCAAAGTAGTAATCAGATCGAAATTGAGCGATCGCCAATTAACTGCTTTCTGAAAATAAATCCTTAATTCTATTGTAACAATTATATGGGACATATTCAATGAGTAAACTGGTTTTTCAAATTAGTTGTAGGGTATTATAATGCCCAGTCTGACTAGTTAGTGTACAACTTGTTGAATATAACTAGCCATTGCATTTATGCTCAGTTCATAACCTCTTGTTTTCAATATCATGTAAGATGCACTTAAGTCAGAGCTAAGGCAGTTTTTGACTGTTAACTTTACAGTTCATTATGAACGAACAAAGTGAAGTTTATTCTTCATTCCTAACAAAGTGAAATCAACATATGCCCTTTGCTATCCCTTTCTATCTTAATGCAGGCATTCAGCCAAGCGCTGCCTGATCTTCGTAAAGCCGAAACTGAAATAGATATGATTTTTCATATCTTTCGGCGCTATAACGCAATCTTAGGATACCCCCCCCCCCCCCCCCCCCCCCCTCGTTGTTCTGGCTTCTTCTTTTTCTCGGCCCACTTCCTGTAATTTGCAGTCTCTCAAAGTCGGCTTTTGGAATGCCAATGGAGTGCATTCCAGGCTAGACGAGGTGCGTGATTTTGTTGTAAACAATAACTTTGATGTATTCATGATTAGCGAGACTCATCTCGCCTCTCCCTCTTCTCCTGCGATATGCAATTACACCGGATATTTTTCATATAGGCCCATCAACCCTGCTGCATATCGTAGACGTATCACCGGCGGCACTGCACTTTATATTAAAAATAATATACCCCATCACCGTCTGAGCGCCCCGGCTTTCACGAAGCTTGAAGCCACGCTCGTAAAGGTCACTATTCCAAATTTGGTCCCGATTACACTTGCTTCGGTGTATAACCCTCCATCAAATTGTAATGCTTCGGCTAATATTAGGGATTTAGAAGCACTTTTGAGAATCAGCAGTAACATGATCATAGCTGGCGACCTAAACGCTCGCCATCGCAACTGGGACACAGCTTCGAACAGCAATGGCGTTGCTCTAAATCGATTGGCCCAGTGCGCCAACCTCAGGATTATAGCTCCTCCCACTTCGACCCACTTTCCTCTCGCTGGAAGGCGAAACCCTAGTACCATTGATCTGGCCATCTTTCGGAATATTCCATTTGAACATACGATCAGAACTGATACTGATTTATCATCTGATCACCTTCCAGTGATACTGACCCTTAAATTTGACAATTTATCTTTGGACTACCCGGAGGAGCTAAATACAAACTGGGATGACTTCAGGTACATCCTTCAAAATTTCAAAGCACCCCCCCCCCCCCCCTCAAAATTGCCAGCACCGATGACTTAGAAAAATGCGTCATCGATATGAATCATGTACTGCTAGAGGCAGTCGCTGAGGCCTCGAAACCAAAAACTCCACGACCTAATTATCACACTCTTCCAGGTGATATTAGGGACAAAATTAGACAGCGTAACAGGTTACGAAAGGATTGGCAACGCACCAGGTTCCCCTTTTACAGCGTTTGCTTTCGTAAACTTCATCATGAGATCAAGGCTATGATTAAAACACACACCCAGCAACGCTGGAAAACACACCTCGAGGGACTTACACCCACAAATCACAGTCTCTGGCGAACTACTAAACGCATGAGAACAACTAAAACTTCAATTCCGCCCATTAACGGCCCTAATGGACTCGCCCAGACTGCGGAGGAAAAAGCAAATCTGTTCGCAGATAGCTTGGAACTCCAATTTACACCACATATCGACCACAACTTCAGCCACACATACACTACCACTGAACAGGATTTACAACAGACCAATCACAGAGCACTACACGTACAAGCACCCAACGACTTGGAGAGAATCTCTCTGGCTGAAATACTGCATATCGTTGATGGACTGATCGTAAAGAAAGCACCCGGCCTTGATAAAATAAGTAATCGCATCATCAAAAATCTTCCTGACCTGTATATATGTTGGATTACCATGCTGCTGAACCATATGTTAGAACTTCGTTTCTTCCCCACAAGTTGGAAGACCGCTGTCATCATCCCTATTCCAAAAGCAAACCAAAATCTCTCGCTAGCCGAGAATTTCAGACCAATAAGCCTACTTTCTAGCCTCTCGAAAATCTATGAATTGGTGTTGCTTAAGCGTTTGGATAGTTTCTGCCGTTCGAAGAATATTTTGATACCTGACCAGCATGGATTCCGAACTGAGCATTCAACGCAATCCCAACTTTTGCGTGTTGTCGAAACTATCCATAAGAACGCTACCAACAGACAGTATACTACCATAGTATTTTTCGACGTGGCTAAGGCCTTTGATAAAACTTATCTGCCTGGGCTTATTTCCAAGCTGGTGCGACTTGGCATTTCGACACAACTTTTGACCATCATCAACTCGTACCTCACTAATCGTTCTTTCTACGTACGAGTTGATAAAACTCTCTCTACAATCAGACCAATCAAGGCCGGAGTTCCTCAGGGAGGAAACCTCAGCCCTCTGCTTTTCAACTTATACATCAACGATATTCCAAGCACACCTAATGTTAAGCTGGCCATCTTTGCAGATGACACAGCGTTGATTGCGAGCAGCCGTGCACCACAATACTCTATTAACACACTGCAGACATATATTAAGAATAGCCTTGAGCACTGGCTCATGACCTGGAGGATCAAAATTAACGCGACCAAAAGTGCAGTTGTCATTTTTAAGCCTAATCACTACCGAGGAGCCAACAGAAATTTCATACTGAATATCTTCAACGAACCCATCCCATTCTTCCATTCTGCAAAGTACCTGGGCGTCACATTGGACGCCCACTTAACCTATAAAGAACATATCTCAAAAAAGATCGAATCGACTACCAAAACTTATAGAGCTCTCCTGCCCCTCCTCGGTAGGAAGTCACATCTCTCTCTCGAAAATAAGTTGATTGTTTACAAACAAATCATTGTACCGAGCCTTTTGTATGCCTGTCCAGTATGGGGGTCGGCAGCAAAAGGCCACATAGAGAAACTGCAAGTTTTCCAAAACAAAATCTTGCGATGCATCATCAATGCTCCTAGATATGTCCAGAACGAAGTGATACACCATGACCTTAAAATCTCTGGCATTTCAGAGTATATTGGGCTTTCCACTCAAAATTTCTACAAGAAAAACTCCAGTAGACTCTGTATGAGTGACGTTGATCAGGTCTATGACCCGATCGCGCCTTCCTATCTCAGGAAGCGCAGGCCTCGGCACCTTCTGTTTGGCTCTAACGAGACCAAATGGAAAAAGTGCCGTTACCTAGTTCCTCAAACGGGTGTTTCCTAGTTTTTCAAATTCTCTCGCGGATCGAAGATAGATGGCGCCACTCCGATTCAAGGACTTGGCGTTTTTTCGACTCTTCCTTCACGGCCTAGTCACGGGCCAATAGAATGGCTTGCTTTTGCCACCGCGCCGCATGTTAACGGCATCTTGTCCACGTTCTATAATATATTGACTTAATACTTCAAAATATTTCTTAAAATTGTATATTTCTTAAAATTGTATATCAGTTAAATTCATTTAGAAACTGTATTTCATTTAGAAATTGTACTTATTGCACATTAAAATGTGCCAGCGCCTGCATAACAACAAGCAGACCTTAGTGTGTCCCTGAAAAGGGCCTTTCTTTTTCACAACGAGCACGGAAACTATAATATCACTATACTGTAAAATGTAAAATTGTAAAACTAATCATTTAAATTATTTATCAAATATTTATTTACCCAGAGAAAGTTTATCCTTCTTTAATGTGTAAATTGTAATTGTAATTTCTAACATAAACTTAAACTAAACTCTCAGCTTCGCCAACCTTATTGATTGGCTCCTGCCCTGCCCCGCCCCCTTTCTTCCCAGTACCTACTTGCGGTTCAGCCTCCCAAGACAAGGAATTCCATCGTCCTCCAGCAACAAGCCAACCACAGCACAGCACCCTCATCACCGAGACGAGTGCCAAAGATGATCGCTATTGCTATAAGAACTTTACAAAATGGACATTGCTATATTCGATGTGGGGTTACGCGTCTGAGACGCAGGTACCTCGTAAGCAAAACGTCTTGGCTTGGCTATCCCTTTCAGTTGAAAACTACAATAGATGAGAAGATGAAATTTTGCATACAGATTTGCAGAATTATAATTTCAATTATTAAAATGAACTGTAACTAGGCGAAACATACATTTTTAAATTGTGCATGCTCACTATGCTTCCTACAAATAGCGTGTAAAAAAAAACATATATAAGCAAATATAAACAAATATAATGGCACTTCAGATAGGAATAGCCATTGTTATACAAAAGCTAACAAGAAATCCAATATTAAGCTTCACTACCCTATTTCTTTTTTCTTTTTTTTTACAGAAGAAGGTGACGAAACAAAATAAAATACACACCATAGAGTTAGAGAGTTACCCTTTACCTCCATGATACATACAACAATAAAACGCAAATCTATAGAAATACGTTTTGGTGATTTAAATGTGTTAATTTGATCCCACTGTTTTTAATTTATTTAACTTTATATTGAAATTTTAAAAACATGTATGCTCTTGTATTAGGATTCTCAGATATTAAAATAAATGTTTAATGCTTCTAATTTCATAATTATTTGTTAAAAATTAAGTTTTAATTTGAAATCTTTCACAATTTGTATATTTCACACGCACAAGTCCATTCAAAGCTTGGCTTTTTGCTAGATGTAAAAAACAGCTGTTCACAGCCATATGATGATTCAAACTAAATACGTTAGCAAGCCTTTTTATGGATGAAAATTTCTGTCGTGTGAGGCTGTTCCACTGTTCAAGTATTAAGTTCTCTGGCTTCTGAGTTGAGTACTTGCCATTAACAGCATACTCGATTTTCACCAATGTTGATTAATTTATTCATCCACATGAAATCATTCACTCTTTAAATGCTATCAATTCCATTTCCAAATTTTCAATATTCAACAAAAAAAAATCAGATTAAGGTTACTCATTTTGGTAAGAACATTTGTAAGAGCATACTACAGACGTTTTGTCATTTTTTTTTTTTTTTAAACTAAATTTTTGTTTAATGTTAATGTTTTTATACCATCGTGCCACCCAAATTGTGTGCATGTGCCATTCAGTGAAATGCATGTTATAGGTTCGCCATCCCTGCTCTAAACATTTAAGGTGACAGTTACATGAATTCAAGTATTGTACCATTTAAAATTTAAAATTATAGTTATCCTGTTTTGCAGGGTGCCTCAAAAGTAGGTCATACGCCTGATGGTGCTACTTACATTGATGCTGCAGAAAAGCAAGAAATAAAAGAACTCTTAAAATGTTGACAGTAAATTGTGATTCAGAAAGTTGCTAACTGTGTGAAAACAATAGAAAGAAGCTGGACTCATAAAATCCTTTTTTCCCCCCAAATATGTTTGATGGTGAATTTGTATTCTGCTTTATTCTTCACATTATCTGTGCATGTTTTGTGCCAAATTATATACTTCACTCAGCAAGGCTTTGAAAGCACTCATGCATGGTATTTTTAAAGTACTTAAAATTTGAGCTATTCATAGATATATTTTTAAAATCATACTAAATTAGAATTTCATGTGTTGTTTTATATAAATATTTTAAAAGCCAACTTTTTGTGATTTTTGTATATTTGATAATTATCATTTCTTATTTTATTCAAGATATTGTATTTAGGAATTATTTCATATTGTTAGGTAAGAATGGTGGGGTTTTTTTTTTGTACATATTTAATTAAAAGTTATTAAATTGTTTTATCTGATTAATTATTCAATGCTATTGGAAAAATATTAACTGTGATATTTCTGAAGTTGATCACTGCTGGAAGAATTGAAACTATTTTCTAGTGATTCAGATTAAGCTAGAAGTATAGTCTAATAATTAGTTGATATTGTTTAGTGTTCAGTTTCTGTATATGAAAAGTAACATTTATAATGGTTTAGGTACTCACTACTTTATATTTTTAATGTATTCATATATAAAACTTCTAACTTTGAAGAACAATTCTTAAACACCTATAGTTTAAATTATGTAATCTAAAAGTGGCGTTACACTGAGGCAACTAGGTCTTTTGCAACTTTTGCTTGCTGCACCAACCTAGTTGACTGTAGCAAGCAAAAGTTACTTGCCACACTGATTCGCATGCAGCAATCAATGTAGCATGTTGCCATTCCATTTACTCAAAGTAGGTTGCTTCAATTTTTGAGTCAGTTTGTGTAGAGATGTCTGTAGACAGTTACTGCCATGGCTTTTATTCTTTTCTTCTAAGTAATGCCTTTCTTTGGCACATCGACTTCTAGAAGGAAGCACAATTGTATGTAGTGCACTCACCCATTCCTCACAACTGATTCAAACTTTCTCTTTCAGTGTCTGTGAAAGGTTGGTCACAAAATTTTCACTTTGTTTTTGATTTCCTATGCCAAACAATCAAATTGCAAAGCCAGTTCTTTCCATATCTTAAAACCCTTTTCCGATTGCTTAAAAGCAATTTACAATCGAATCCTGCAAATCCTACAAAATATGTTTTAGTGGTATATTTTTGAGTAATTTTGTTTTCTCTGTGTCCCAACTCATTGTGTCACATGTGGCGTGATGAGTAGTTAGGCATGTGGACTACATATGATGACTCACCTATAGTGGGAAACCCTGTGGCCTAGAGCAACCACCAGATAGATGCCACCACACTACATACTAAAAAATTGCCTGTATAAAGCCACCTTAATAGTTACTGGCTATTAGTCCAATATTTTTATTAGCCAATCATGATCTACTAGTCACTTTTAAGCTTTACAAAAATCTATTACTTAGACTCCTTCACATATAAATGTTAGGTATTAAACATCATAGGATGACAAAATTTGACTAGCCAATATTGCCAGTGGCTCCATTATTATCATTTTTTTTTTATTTCATCAATAATACGAATTAGGATTAAGCTTGAAAGACAATTATGTGCTGCTTTACTCTATACTAAATAATGTTTTTCATATCTTTGATATAAATACGGTAGACTATTTTTGCCCATACTTTTTTACAATGCTGTCACTGCCATTTTTAAAAAATCCTTCTGGGTTACATATTAAGATATATTACAATTCATATCCAGAGAATGACATAATGTTAAAATGTAATTCTTACAGTGAAACCTCTATTAAAATAAATTATACCAAAGTACCTTTGAAAAACTGAAAAATATCTAAAAGCTATAATTATTTTTTAAAAAATGAGAATAAATTTGTATGTACAAGAATATGAAATATTTCCGAGTGATGTTACTTTTTATAAAAGAAAGAGTAACAATTATATTTAATTATTGATACGATAATCAAATAGAAAAAATAAAACAAATGAGAGTTTTAGTTAAAGTAGTTTTGATAGACACTGCTTTGTGACTATGTCATGAAGATTTTTTATCATCAGTAATTCAGTGTTGGTGAGGGAGGGAGGATGCGAAATAAGTTTTATAGCACTTCTGTCTTTAGAGAAAAGCAGGATGTACAAAAGAAAAAAAAGTTAAGCTCAATTTTTATTATTGTGGTTTCCAGTTTAAAATTAAATTTATCAAGATTTTAATATGGTTCTTTTATAAACAGACTAGGATGAAATACACAGTATTTCATGGGTTCTAAATAGATGTAATAATTAAATAAGCACCCATTGTTTAAATAATACATTTTAACATAATTTAAAATGGCTTTGATCCACAAATTGCATGCTTTTTCTGCAAAAGCACAAAAATATGAGAATCACAATTGACTGTACAATCGTTCACACTTTAAGATATCACTGACCATCCCTATACAGGTGATTAGGCGATTTTTTTTTTTTTTTTTTTCATGCACCCCTCTTTCAGCACATCTCAAAATATCCACTCTCCTGTGACAAAATGAGTGGTTCTTCTGTTTCGACTTCTGAGAGCCTGTGTGATTCGCTACTAAAATCAAAGACATGCCTCAGAGAAAAAAATTTATAAATAATCAATGGATGGATTTATAAAAATTTTTTAAAGTAGTCTGTGGTATTTTCGACATATGATGAAAAAAAAAATGAACAATGGATGGCAAGTCAATTTCTGTTTTATCGTAATATAAAAATCTGAAAGGTTTTAAAACACAAAGTATGTGTTTTTTTTAAATTCATTAAAATTTGTCAATTCATTGTTACTTCCTTCAAATTTTGTTTGAAAAAAAAATTTCTATCTTTTCGATGTTGTCAAGATGGAAACTCTGCTGTAAATAATATTTTAGGTTGTTAAGGGATCGATTTGTGTAAATATCAGCCGAAATTATTGTGAATTGGGCTAAAACAATAACTAAAATACTAATTCAAAATTAAAAAAAAATAATAATAATCCTGAGGTGCACCTATTTGGCTCCTGTGTTCCAAATTTCATGATATGATGCTTAGATTCCTTGCTACAGACAGACATCTTCCTTTATTAAGTAAGAAGATTCTTTGACTAATCACTATATTTTGTTAAAACTGGAAGTTCATTATAAATGGTAATGACTGCATTAAAATTTTCATCTTTTAAGTTTGGCCCAAGAAAATTGTTAATACATACTTGAAAATTACATAATTTGTTTTGTAGGTTTTTTTCATATAAACATGAATAAAAAGTGGTTATTGACTCGTAATTTAATTTCATTATTGGTCATTTCAGTTCTGCAAGTAGCCACTTGCACAAAGAATAAATTGTTAGCAGCAAAACATTACTATGAGTTTGGCTACACACCATTACATTTATAAAGATTATAGACAGTTTTAAACACCAGCATAACCTTTTAACACACATTATCTGATAATAGTATAAATTCTTTATTTTTCAAAATATTAATTTATTTTTTTTTTAAATACAAACAATGCATTAACTAAAGATGATTTTGGTCGAGCATTGTTTCAATTATGAATCTTGCTACTGGTGGTGCCATCACACCAACTTACACCATTATACATGTTTCTTAATAACCTTGCATACATTAATATTAAGAGCTAATAATGGACAAAACCCAATCTAGGCAACATTTTGCATTATTTATCACTATTCATTTATAAATCGGGAATTCTCCCATGTGTCATGTGTCCCAGCATGCTTGGTGTGTTACACCAAGCATGTTAGGTGTCAAGCATGTGGCCAATGTGGAGCATAAAATTTGGAGTTTTTATCTCTGGAAGAACTTTTGCATATGCACTCTTTATACTGGCTAGACATAAATGTTTGGGCACTTGGAAAAAAAATATCAAGATACCAATATTCTGCATATATTGAAAAAGTGTTTATTGGTGAGACAATTATAACATAAGTTTAACAACTGTAATTTTGAATGGAATTGTTATGTATGCTAATATTTTTATCAAATAGATTTTTGCTATCCTCATTTGAGGATGCTGGGTGATACCGAGTTAAAATGAGTCTTCTACAGTAAGTTACTACGTAACACTGGCAGATGATACATGCTCAAATAGAAGTAACTGCTTGATGGCTAATAATTTTAATTTCCATTTCTTTTCGGTTGCCCTGTGATTATCAGAGTTTTTACTTTTTTCTGAATACAGGGAAATCACCTCTTTTTTTAGTTTTCTCAAATTGCACTTTTGTCATGAATGTAACTGCTTTCTTGAATGTATATTTAATATTTAGATTTTTTTATTATTATTAAAGCTATTTATATATTAGAATTAGAAAGGAAACTAAGTTATACATTTCAATTTAGGTGAAACCTTTGTTTATTATTTTATTTTTGTAGGCAATTTTTTAAATTGTTTATGGAAAAATTGCCTTACTTTATGGTATTGTAAAAATTATGTATTGATATGTCACAGTAATTGTAATAAACATGTCTTAATTTCTTGTTATTTCATTTTTTTTAATCAGTTTAAGAAAACATTTGGTCCTATTCTGTATAAAAGTCTTTGTTAGTCTAACTGCTGTAAAAAAGAAATGTGTGCCCTCAGTAGCTAGAACAGCTCCGGAAGAAGGGTCCAAGTATTATGGGGAATCACTAGGTTCATTAAAAAAAAAAAAAATCAAAGGCATATCTCTGATTAAAAAAAAATGTTAAATTAATCAACGAACAGGTTTATAAAATTTTCTTTTCTGAAGTAGGTAGTCTGTGATATATTTAGAAGCTGCTGTTAAAATATGAATGTCAGATGGCATGTCAATTTTTGTATATCATAATATAAAAATCAGAGGTTTAAAACTCACAAAAAGTATATATTTTTTAAAAATTCATTAAAATTTGTTTATTCATCATATGGGTTTGTTTGAAAGATAATTTTTTATCTTTCTGATAGTGTTAAGATGGAAACTTTGTGATAATATTTTAGGTTGCTAAAGAATCGATTTCTGTGAATATCACCAAAATCTAACTAAAATATAAAGTAACTAAAAAAAGAATTAAAAAAATAGTGCAGAAATGCATCTATTCGGGTCCTTAAGTACCTGTTTACCAAGTTTCCTGATTGTACGATGCTTAGATTTCCTGCTACAGTCTACATACACGCAGACATCTTCCTTTATTATGTAATATTGGTGTAGTAGCTTTCTCGACTCAAACTGTCCAACCTACCCGAAAGTGTAAGGAACATGTTTGGACAGCTGGGAGGTCCCATTCAATTCAGACTGGAACCCAGTAAAGGAGGCATCCACAGGAACCGCACCCACATTCCCTTACCACCAACCTTTTGAAAGGACTTACAGACCCACATGTTTAACGTGATCGTACTCCGCATGAACACAATGACAGTTTGGGCAAAGGTTGGAATCGAACTCCGTCCGTCTGAGTGCAATCCCCACACACTAACCACTGGGCTGTCATGCCCCCTGATGTAGTAGCTTGCACATGAAGGCAATATATTCACCGATATATCTGTGTTTATATAGATGTTTCCCTCCATATTTTAAAAAGGCACATGCTTCTGGTCTATATAAAATTAGAGTTTAAAAAATTTGAATGACGAAATTCATTACAATATTCTTGAAGTTGTTACTTTAAAAAAATAATCAGTGTTTATGTGTCATGTCAGTATCATGTGTCCCATTGAAAGAGAGTTTGTGGGAAAAGGAGCTACCTCTACTATTTTAAACTTACTGGCAGCAGTAGCATCATGTTTATACTTTATTTTTATCTAATTGAATCAAATTCAGTATGGTAGAGCAAAAATATAAGGTCAAAATGATTATTTGGCAATATAACAAAGAGAATGCAATCCATAATAAAGGAGGGAAGGACTTCAGCCTCTTTTTATTTTTAGCAATTTAACTACTAGAGGAATGGTGTTGTTGAAACCCAGACCGTCCGACCTACCAGAAAGGTTAGAGGAATGGTGTATAAATGTTTTCAAATAAGATGAATGCACCCCCCACCCCTACAACAACCAGGAGCGGTTCAAAATTTGGATTTTGCTCTTGATTAAGTAACCACCTGAATAAAATAACCACTTTTAGAAAAAACCACAATATCTTGTTGCTGGTCAAATGTTCCTTTAAAGTGACCATATGTGGCATTGTGTAATGTATGCCAAAATTCACAGAGATTCCTCCGATTGAAGTGGCTAGTTCTAAAATAGGCAATAATTCTTTTTTTTTTTTTTTTTTTTTTTTTTTTTTTGATTAATGCCCCTTGTAGCAATTTGATAGATATTGAAATTTCAAAAAATGCATTATAAATTAAATTTTTAATAATGAAAGTGAAACCAAACTTCTTTCTAGAGATGAAATTCTATTTGTTATAAAGCACCGCATGAACTGTCAGCTAAAATACTATATATAGCTAAAATACTTGTTCATCAAAGACGTCATGTGAAATATATTAGCTGCAGCCCCAATTTCAACTGCAAAATAGATCTGCTATTTATCTTGCTCATATGTGTTTCTCCAGTCATAATATTTTTTGTGAAAATAGCTTGATAAAACTGTTTTGCAACATTCTAATATATCAATTTGTGAATAGGATATAATGGAGAAGACATTCCTATTGCAGATACTAGCATCCATGGACTAGTTTCTCACTTATTATATGCTCGTCATCATGAAATAATCAAAATTTGCAGTGGTGGTAGCATGAAAGTTAGCATGCACCACAATTTTTTAGAACTTCTATGGGAACTAACAATTTCAGTTCTTCCACGTGGCCGGCTCAAAATTCATATACAATTTAGCTCAGACCACATGAAGCTGCAAAGGCAAAGTTTATAAACACAAAGCCCTTCTATAAGAGGCATTCTAAAAAATATGGGTGATATTCCTATTATAGATACCAGCATGAGCATTCTTGGACTGGTTTCATGCTTATTATGCATTCGTCGATATAGAATAGTTGATATCTATAATGGTAACAAGAAACTTAATGCAGATCCAGGTATGGGTCATTGTGGCAATTACACCCCCCCCCCCCCCTCTTTTTTTAGATATGTATCGTGTCGTTTCTTGTGATTCTATAGATTCACTTATAAAAGTTTATTGCAATGTCATAAATCCCAAAATCACATAAAATTCATTTTATCAGGCTAGTTTGCTTCATTTTATGATTAATCAAAAAAAAATTTATCAGTTTCGATAACTATTTACTGATATACTACAAAAACAAATGTTCAATAAAAGAAACATGTCGAAGTAAATCCCTTTTTATTTCTGCCCGAATCTGCCCTTGTAATGTACTAACTGTAAACTTTGCAGCTACCTTTTAAATTTGGTTAACTGTACTCACGATTCATTGAATGATGATCAATTTACAAGGACCTAATTAACCTTCAGCTTTCTATAAGAAATTTGGATTGACTAGACATGGATTAACATAAACACTATGTAATAAAAATTATAATGTTTTAAATTTGATTAAGTAGGTACTAGTCAATCAGGTTCAGTGGATTCAATATTTATAATTTTTCAAGATATTGTTCATCGGATAAACTAAAATATGTTTTTTAAGCAATGCATATGGTTATCTTATTTGTACTGATTTTTTCCCATCAGTAGTATAGATAATAGAATTTTGATGCATAAAAGCAAATTCCTGCCTTAGAGTAAAGGTAAAAATAAATTTCAAAAGTAAATACATCCCATTTAATAAACTAATATCTATATATTGCAATTGTAACTGTAGACGAAAAAATTGAAAAGCAGATTTAGTTTTAGCTAGAATCATTGTACTATTAGAAAGAAATTGTATATATAACTTGATTCAGTACTATCTTATTATAGTGGCTCCCATAAATCCGATTGAGCCATGGTCGCAGTTAAGATTTTGCCAAGGTTTTCGTTAACGAAAAAGCAATATCACAATAATATAAACATGTGCTGTTTCTTTAGGATTACAAACGTTTGGTGAGATTTTACAACCTACCTTGGTGATAAATCTCGGATGCTTGGTGATTCATCCTTGGGGGCCACTGTAATAAGGAAATACCCTTGATTCTTTGAAATTATAAACATATATTTAAGAAATATTTTTTGTCTACACACCAATAGCATTACCAAGTAGGGAAATCGTATTCCCTAGAAACCCATTTAAGTTCAGAGAAATGATACTTAGCGAAATGGGAAGCAAACTGTTTGGTTACCAATTCAACCCCTCACCCTCCTCAAAAAAAGAATTGCCTGGGGATGCTATGCTACTGTTACACACATAATACTAATAGCCTGGGGATGCTATGCTACTGTTACACACAATACTAATCCGGCCATCCAAAAAGCTGCTCTAAGTCCTCGGACGAGTCGGGTGGTCTGGGCTTTCGACACATAATACTAACGTTAAAGGAAAATATTGTAATAAAAATGTTTCAAATATTTTGTTAAATCTTATATAGTCTAATTTCCCATTCTAATCAGTGAATATTAAATTTCAAATATTTGAAATACAGTACATACATCATTTATATGCATTTCTACATAGCTCGTCAAACATTTCTATCCAGTGACATTAATTTCAATTACATATTTTCACAGGTATACACTTTACTTCACTGGTCCCTAGAGTAGTGTATAAATAGTGCTTTACTATAGTTAAAAATATGCATTTTCTGTTTAACAGTACAATCTGTTTGAACAACTTTAACTGCATAATAATATTACATGATATTACCTAATTTCAATTTATAACATGTTTATAAAGAAGGAGTTTATCCAACAGAATTTTAAATCAACTTACTGAATGCTGTTTTTGAAAATAATAGACAGTAGTTACTAATTTAATTTTATATGAAGATGGATTTGATAGCCTAGGATGCATGAATAGATGCAAATTGACTTACCTAGTTAATACTGATGTTATCTGATTTATCCTGATGTAATGAGATATAATGAAGCTGAAAATACATATACCAGTTAAAAGTTTGACTAGTTATCACTGCGTTCAACCAATGCTAAAGTATTTCGTTAACATTAGATAGTAATATATTATCTAAATCGAATTATAGTTGTTGAAGTAATAAAAATATTGAAATTAATATTTGTTTCAAATAAATAATTTTGGGTTTAGAAATTAATAGTATTTTGACTAAATGTTTCAAACTGAAATTATTCAAGAGATTGAAAAATAAAACTTCAGGTTTTATATTTCAGATGTGTTATACAGAATAGCAAGTGTAAAGAGGTTTTTAACTGAATTAAGGTTGAGTTAAATTCAAAATGTTCTGAAAAATTTGAATGATGTATCAATATATGCCTTTTAAATTTGAATATCAAAATTTTGTATATTCAAAGTGTAAGATAATACACATGTAATTGTTATTAAACATTTCCAAAGTTTAAATATTGGTTGTTAAATTTTAAACATAATTTGAAATAAACATGTTTAAGAGTTAAAATGTCCATTGAAATCAGGAGGTCATAAGAAACAACAACAGAGTTAAAATGTAAATAATTTTAACTCAAACACCAAATGAATTCTAAACGCACAATAAATGTATATTATGTTAGTGTGAACTGCGAAGAATCATAGCATTTGAAACCATAATCTTGCATAATAGCTTACTGGCTGTTAAAAATTTGGCAGCTCACTACTGGGTACAGATCAAACTTCAAAGTATTTCATAAACATTAGATAATGGCTATTAGTGTTTGTTTTCTTCAGAATGTTACTTAATATCAATAAAATCTCAAAATCAACACTCATACAATTGAAATGAAACGTCGTATATATGCTATTTAAATTACAACTTGGTATATAGCAATAGAATATATATTAATTTTATTAGTAATTTCATTAATTTGTATAACAACAACACTCTTATACTACTTCCCGGCCGTCCAAATAGTTGCTCTTAGTCCTCTGGACGAGTCGGACGGTCTGGGTCTTCAACACTCTTATACTAGGGCGCGGTAGCCCATTGGTTAGCGCGCTGAAGTTGCACTCGGTAGGCCCGGGTTCGATTCCAGCCACTGCCAAAACTGCCGCAGTGTTCATGCGGAGTACGATCACGTTAAACATGTGGGTCCGAAAGTCCTTCCGAGAGGTTGGTGGTAGGGGAAGGAGGGTACGGTCCCTGTGGATGCCTCCCCCACTGGGTTCCGGTCTAAATTGGGTGGCACTTCCCGACCGTCCAAACAGTTACCTTACACCTTTCTGGTAGGTCGGACGGTCTGGGTTTCAACAACACTCTTATACTATAACACACAACTGTGATAAAAACATTAACTATGAATCAGATTGAAAAATACATTGCTGTCTTCTACACAAATTTAATTAGCCTAGAAGGAAATGAATCAAAGTTTCTCCTTTAATTTAACTGATACAACAATAAAAACATCTGACCACTTAAGTTATTTAAACAGGCCAGGTGAAATATTGCAGTACAAGTTTTGATATATTCATATTTGGTTAGCGATCTTCTATCTAAAATTAGGTACTATAAGAAATAAGTTAGAAAATCATTCAATCGGATTATTACAGATGTATAACGTTCCAGTGTCAGCATTTTACTCATAAAAATTGTAAATATCATATACTACTTACCTAAATTTAAGACATTTTTGTTGTTTTACGAACGTGTATATATCTCTGTATATTGTCACACAACGTTATATCTTTGCACTATTTCTTTCTATCATAATTTTCTTCCCGATTTAATAACAAAATTTTTTTTCCATGTATAATCTCGAAGACGACAGATTTTGTCGTAAACTGTCAAACTTCTAGGTGGCCTTGATACTCACAGATTTCTGTGTTGATACTAGGCTCTGCCCATGACGTCATTTAACTTAGCCAATAGCGAAGAATCGGCCTCATAGCAAGGCCTTCGATTCAGGATTGTTAGGATTTCATAGCTTAGAAATCGTCGTGAACGAAATTTACAACCTCACCTCCATTCTCTGCATGAGAATCGTAGTGCAAGCCTTCAAATCAAAAGGAGTAAAAATTTGTTACAATTGTCAAAATTATAACCATTCTTCGGATAATTGCTCGCTTCCCGCCAGGTGTTTAAAATGCGGAGAAAACCATCAAACTCGCGAATGCCTTAAACCTAGGGACCTTCCGGCAAAGTGTGCTAATTGTGGTGGGGCCCACCCCGCCAACTTTAGGCTCTGCACCAAAAACCCCTGGAATCGTAACAAGTTCCAGGAACCTAAAACCAAACCCCCAAAACCTTCGTATCAATAGATCAGAAAATCCAAACTTGAGCATGGAAAACTTTCCACAGCTCCCTAAATCACAAAACCTCGAAATTGTTACAGACAACGTGGCGATGGCGCGTGCCGAGACAAGAACACCAAGTTCTGAAGAGCACGTGGCCCACACGCACTCAGATGCCCCAAAATCTTCAAATCAAACCCCTAACCTCTTTCTGGAATTCTTTAAAGAAGTACAAGATTATTTCAATATCAATGATGTCAGGAACTTCTCACCAAAATAATTAAGGCAGACGTAGACCCGATGCAAAAGACCTTTGATATAATCACACTAATTGTAGATCAAAAAACCTCAAACTTTCCCCTAATAACTTAAACTAACTCTGCCTTGCAAGATAGTTTTTCGAAGTTGTGCTCCAGTTCTCTTGACCAACAGGAAAAACAGATCCCATTGCTCCGCCCGCTGTGGGTGGTCCCTATGGACTCTATCTGCACACCTGCAATCCAGCCAACTGATGTCAAAGCTTCAAGATCGAAGCGCACACATCGAAAATACGGCATAACCTGCCAGGCGCTTCATAAATGACGAAACAACGCTATTCATAGCAAGGCTGAGTTTGGTCTTTGGTATAGCTAGAGCTCCTCTACTACAATCAGTATATAGAGGAGCTCTAGGTATAGCGGATACGTTTTCAGAACTTGTCTAAGGATGTACAGGAAGCAGTAAGGCTCCTCTATATACGAGCTGACTCATCAAGCATATTGAAGCCTACCGTAGCTAGAAGCACAGTCCATTAGCATTAGCTCTATTCGTATTTTCACTTTAAGAAGTATAATTAAAATAATTATGGGTGGTTGTTTTGCATTGAACTGCTCTAATCATTCTAGAAAGGGTTTTAGGCTATTTCGCTTTCCTAGAAAAGAAGAAAGAATAAAACAATGGCAAATACATTATTGGATACCCGGTACTGGAGCATACTTGTGAGAGCTAAGTTCTGCAATGTTCTAATCGAAACTTCTTTTTTTATATAAAGTACAGAGGCTGTTCCCACATTTTTTAGACGATGTATATTGTATTCACAAAGCTAAATTACATAAAATTCTTGTGTTTTAAATGTTCCATTTGGCATCCCTTATTCTGAACTATCTTTCGACACCGCAATTTCCAGCATAATAATGCCTTTTGAAGTGTCAGAAGAGGTATTCTATCCCATTCCTCCTGAACAGCTTTCCAGAGTCCTGTAAGAGTTTTGGGACGACGTTTGGATAATGCAGATTTTAAAAGTCCGAAAGCACAAAAATCCATAGGTGATACATCGGGAGATTTAGTAGGGATATCAGTGAAGGGTATGGCCTTGATACCAGTTTTTTGTTCTTTTAGGAAATTTACAGTGGATTTTGATGTGTGACTGCTAGCTTTGTCCTGATGGAGTCTCACAGATTGATGGCACTGTGGGTAAAGCGATGGTATTTCATTCAGAAAAATTGGCGATAAAATATGTTCCTGATAGTATTTGGAGTTAATCTTGACATTTTTTCCCACTCTCTTTATTTTTAACTTGCCATTATAAGAAAAACCAGCAACAATCATGAATCCCTTAGAAAAACTTTCTTTCGATTCTTTGAACCATGTACTTAAATTTTTTTCTCCCCTTTTATGATAATAAATGGCTCTTTTTTTGTTGCAATCATTTAAATACACCCACGATTCATCTATTGTGACAATTGTTTTCCATTTTTCTTTGGATAAGTGTTTCTCATATAGAATTCTGCAGCGTGTCCTGCGTTCAGCGATATGATTTGGAAGAAGACGATGCACATTGCGTTCTTTCGCTTTCTTAAGATTTAAATCAACGTTTATCATTTTGTTTACAGTGGACACCGAGCATTTTAATGATTTTGCAACTGTCCTTTGACTAGGGGGATTTTCTATTAACATTAAACAACGTACCTTTGCAATAGTCGAAGATGTCCGTTTTTTCCTTGGATACTTGTTTGGAATTTTTCTCCCACTTGAGGCTCCAATTTGACGTTTTTTTCCTTTCCTGTTGACGATATTACCTATCGACGCTTTAGATATCACAAAACCGTGACTCTCACATCGTTTTTGGATAACAGAGTATGCATATTTCTCTTCGGAAAGAGCATAAATGTAGCCTTCGAACCACTGTTTTGTTAAAAACGCCATTTTTGAATAAAAACAAAACTTTCAAGCCGCAGACGATAATTTTGACTTTTAAAAACATAGTACAATTGGAATTATTTCTTTTGCAGCAAACGATTTTTTATTACCGCTTACCAAAATCGTCTAAAAAATGTGCGAACAGCCTCTGTATTTATTTTAAACACTTATTTTATAATTTCTGTAACTGTAGTATGGAACCCTATGGGCTTCAATATGCTTGATAAAAGCGCTGCCCGAATATTGGAAAAGAAAATTTTCTGTGGAGTACCTATAAGTACGAGAATAATTGAAGAGTTTATCACTACCAAATGGATAATACGAGAGATACATCCAGAAGTGAGTCTGGAGGAAATTTCTGAGGAACTGAAGGAACAAGAGATAAATTGGAGCGAACTAACCAGATTCACAAAACCCAAAAGTACAGAGAAAATACCAATTGTGCTATTACATGAACTAGGTAAAACAAGCAGAAAACATGTAAATATTGGATATACGAGATATAAAACGGCACCATTTGTAGAAAGTCCAAGAATATGTCTAAAATGTTTAAAATTCAACCATTACAAACACGAATGTGGAAGTGAAAGTACAATATGCTATAATTGTGAAGAACAACATGAAGCGACAGAGTGCCCAGCGGAACACCCAAAATGCTTTCGGTGTGGGGGAAAGCACACGGCGACAAGCAAACAATGTCAGGAAATTAAAAAACAAACGGAAATACAGACAACTATTAAAAATAAGAACATCTCATATGGCGAAGCAAAAAAAATAGTAAATCAAAAATCAGATTATGCTACAGTATGTAGAAGACAGCAAAAAATGGAAGAAGCAGGGAAGGAGGAAAGGGAAAGTAGACAAAAGCAGCCTGAACTCAGAGAAATCATCGAGAAAATAAATGTAGTGGTGACAAACTTGGAAAAGGAAAAGTCTGTAGAGGTCCGGGATGAGTGGATTTGGCAACACCTCACAAGGCTAGATGAGAATATACGATTGCAAAGAAACTTGACGACTTAGTAAACGCCATAAAAAATAAAAATGAAACCGAAAAGGATATGGAAGAAAATGAATCAAGTGAGAATGAATCAGACAACAATAGCAATAAAAGGGATAAAAACGCAAACGAAAGTGACATGGAGGAATGCAGCTCAGAAGATGAATTAGTAATAACTGAAAGTGGAAAAGAAAGAGAAAATAACCGACCAAAAAAGAAGTATCAATCTGGTCCTTGGAACAGGCCCCCAGACGAACGATCCTCGAACTAGAGAAGTCAACCCCCCCTCATGGGGAAGTAATTATAAAGCAGTAAAAACGGAAAGTCCAGTAGAAAGAAATATAAAGGGGAAAACTGTGAAATTTGGTGTCACTTCGGAACCCTTGAAGGTGAACCTGCATGCTCGTCCCCTTTTCTCCGTTAGTGGAGGTGCGGCTGAGAGAGTCAAAACTTACCCTCGTTCCGGGAGCAGACTGTTTCCGGTTTTTTTCTTGTTCTGTTGGTCTTCGGACTGTGTTTTTGACATTTTTGTAGGATTTTGTGTGTTTTGATCTTTATAAACTCGTCTTATATTTTTGAAATACTGTTAGAGCGTATTTCTCTTACCATAGCTGGGAGAGTTTAGTGTGTTGTTACTGCTACTCTTTTACTTTTGTTCCCTCGAGGCAAAAGGCTTAGTGCCAAGCCTCATGCTTACATCTCTCCCTTGGGAGCGGGAGGGAGTGTGTCGTCACCTTCGTGAACTAAAGTTCGTAACCTCGTTATTCACGATGGTGACGGCCCTGCTTCTCAGGTGCCAATGGCTCATTCATAGACTTTGTCCTAACGAGAAACATAGAATACGCTCACACAATTGATACCCTGGATGAATTCGACTAGGATCATCTACCGGTACTGGTGACATTCGATTTGAACACTCCCCTTCCAGCCTCTCTGGGACAAGAGAGGGTGAACTGGAACGCATTCAAAAGAGCACTTTTCGAGCCGCATTTAGCAGTACCCAACATTATGAGCACGGCGGATATTGACTCTGCCACGCACACACTCAAAACAGAAATCAGGAGAGCTATTGCATCTGCCACAACACATCGTGAGTCACCAAAAATGCCCACACTTTCCCACCATGTCAAACAATTAGTTAGGCAAAGGAACAGAATGCGTAAGACATGGCAGGCTAATAGAGACCCTACCCTCAAAAGGGAGCTTAACAGACTCACGTGGAAAGTCAGGGATAAAATTGTCGCAGAAAAGCAGCAACAGTATAAAGAGTTAATTGAATCCCTTAGCTCGGAAGACGTATCGCTCTGGCAATTCGCTAAAAGACTCTGAAAACCTCAAATTAAACTCCCGCCACTAATAGATGGCGCTAATATTGCGTACTCAGACGAAGAAAAGGCAGAGGCGCTTGCTAGGCATTACGAAAAGCAATTTGAACCAAACCACGATCTAATGTGTCAGGACACCCTAAGAATGGTTAGGCAAACTCTAAACAATTTCAGGAACTCCCCGGTCACGGCTGAGATTAACCCAGCCACCCCGCAAGAAATAGTAGAGATTATCAAAAACCTTAAAAACCGTAAAAGCCCAGGGCACGACAAAATCAGGAATATCGCGGTAAAAAACCTACCCTTAAATATAATATTTTACTTGACCATCTTAATAAATAAAATACTAGAACTAAATTATTTCCCCAAAGAATGGAAGGAAGCGATAATTATAGCGATCCATAAACCTGGTGAGGATGCCTCAATTCCAGCCAACTACAGACCAATCAGTTTGTTGCCGACACTTAGTAAAATTACTGAGAAAATAATTCTTAAGAGACTGAACACGCACCTTAGTGAGAATGACATTATCATTCCGGAGCAGTTTGGATTTCGGCCAAAACACTCCACCACTCATCAATTGCTGAGAGTGGTAGAGTACATTTCTTCTGGTTTTAATAATAAGACACCCACAGCTGCGATTTTTCTTGACATCCAAAAAGCCTTTGATAAAGTGTGGCACTGTGGATTAGCTTACAAATTGATCACTCTAAAAGTCCCTGACGCACTTGTCAAACTTTTAATTTCATACCTAAATAACAGACACTTTCAAGTCAGAGTAAAAAATAACTTATCTACACCCAAGCTCATTAAAAGTAGTGTACCGCAAGGATCCATACTGGGCCCGACACTCTTTAACATATATCTAAATGACATTCCCAGGACCCCAGACACGGAGCTGGCACTCTATGCAGACGACAGCGCGATACTTGCAAAACACCCTTACGTCTCAGTAATGCACAGACAGCTACAACAACACTTAGATATACTCCAAACATGGCTGGAAAAATGGCGAATAAAATTAAATCCCAATAAATGTCATTGGATTTATTTCTCAAGAAAACGTAAACCTCCGCCTCCTCTGTACATAAACAACCATGCCCTAAAAGCGGAAAAATCTACTAAATACCTAGGTGTAACGATAGACTCCCACCTAACTTGGAAACTGCACGTAACGAACTTAATCAAAATAGCGTATATGGCCACAGGAGCTTTATACCCAATGATAGGAAACGGAAATCTAAGTTATCAAAATAAACTCCTAATTTATAAATCGGTCATCTGCCCGGGAATGCTGTATGCAGCACCCGTATGGGGATATGCCTGTAAAACTACCATAGACTTATTAGAGACAAGACAAAACAAAACCCTAAGGATTATAAGGAAAGCCCCTAGATACTTAAGAAACTCGGTAATTAGGAAAGACTTCAAAATAAAAACTGTTAGAGCCCAAATCAAAAAGCTAGCGCTTAAATTCTACAAAAATCTGCCATCTGTCCCAAATGAACTATTATTTAATCTGCATGACTATGATCATCGCAAGGCTAAATCTTGTAAGAGACCCCGCTCGGTACTTAACTTTGATATTCGGTACTAGGAACGTCCCACCTTAATCAGTTGATATTAACGAAAACTCGCGATCTTTGGTTTTCTACAAAATGTTTAAAATCCTAAACTGCTAAAATGCTAGGTTACCCTCAGATCTGCATCAACCCCCCAAACTGCTTAAACTCTTAATGTGCAACAAACTGCCACACTAGGAGCTAGGACAAATAATAAAAACAGTAAATCAAAAACCTCGAACCTCCAACTATGGACCAATGAAATAATGTCACAGTATGAAGATAAGAACCACACCTAGAGATTGGCGCGGACGAAACTCTATGAAGATGGTGACGGAGTGTGTTAGAGAGATGCTTGATAAGTCAGCCTGTAGTAGAGGAGCTCTAGGAAGCAGTACGTCACCTTCGAGATCTAAAGAGGCCCCCCAACTCCCTCGTGACGTCACGGAAAAGGGTGCTAGAAAATTGTGCACTCTAATGTAAAGCTTATGGAGATATATGGAGTTCTTGTTAAAAGAGGTTATCTTTTAATATTTCTACACTCATAACAGGTATGTAAACTTTTCTATATGTATATTAATGTTTCTGGCAGTCGCCGCCAGTAAAAGAAATTATTTTTTTTGATAATTTTTGTAATAAATGATGCATTTTCCGTGCATCGTCTGTTAAGCCTTAACGTCAATGCTTATAGTACGTAAAGAGATGTAGTGTATTTTGCAATTTTTCGTTTATTATATATTTGCATTTTATAACTTTTTAAAGGTTTATATGTCTTTCTATGCATACGTTATTGGTTTACGTAATTTCTATCAGTAAACCGTATATTTTTGTATCGGTTTTAACTTGATGTTTATAGCACGTTAACATCGAATTCCTACATCAAAATATTGTTTGTTTAAATTATTTACCTTGAATTTTATTTATGCCGAGCTTCCGTGTATTTATTTATCAGAGATTTTGCAGGATCACAGACATTTTTTTTGTTTTTTCCGTTTGAATGAGATTTTAGAAGTTTGTGACAGCCAATAGGCATTTATTAGGCTTCACTTATATTTATTTATTATTTAGAAATTTTTTGCCATCAATATTTAATTTTGTCTGATCTGCAGTTTATGTTGGAATTGTGAATTTGGAGTGTATTATGTCTTTACTTTGTTTGCCATGGTACTTGAGGCACTAATAGCGGTAGTCACATATATTTAAGCTAAATCCTAGTGATCTAACTCTATTGTTTAGCGTATATTAGAAACCTGAACATAGTAGTTGGATTTCTTGGTGGGCTTTTTGATGACTAAAGATCATGCTCTGAAATTGTGTATTCAAATATAAAGCTTTTTCAGCAATATAGTATACTATTGTATTGTTCATAGTAGATTTGTATACCTTTTTATGAGTATCTTAAAGTATCATGCAGTCTGTGTTCATGAATTTTTTGTGGTAATATTTTACTGGTTTTCTTGTATCACGCATTAAACTTTTAAATGTGCTATTCCATCGAAAACTCAAATTCAAAACATTCGACCCCCATTACAGTTTAGTTCACGAAAGTGACGGAAGCAGTAGAGCTCCTCTACCTAGAGGAGCCTTAGGAAGCAGAGTGACGTTTGGGTTTTACGTCATAATGGCCCGCCCCCGAAACCGCCATACTTAATTTGGACACCCCGTATCAATATATACGTCTTATTCAGATAAAAACATGAAATATTTATTTGTAGCAATTTCTTCTGTGTTTTTAACTACTTCTTGAGAAGAATAGAATAGAATTTATTTGTAAATAAGTACTTGTGAACTCTAGCTTTAAAATAAATTTTACTATTCGTTTATGTACGTTGCTTTCATACAGCAAAATGCAAAAAAATATGAATACATCGTATAATTTTAAATGAAGTAAATAAAATCTTATTTAGGTACTCTGCAAAAGTATCAAACATAAAAGGGGCGTCTCTTAAAATTTAAAACTGATTTGCTTTGTGTTGTCGTAAATATCAAAACTGCTATGACCAGTGCACGTCACAATTGCCTTATAGTACTAAGTGGATTTAAGGAAGGTGAGATTCTAATAAATATTATATATAACACTGTATATTGTGTACATAAAAAGAAGCCCACATTCACTTACTGATTAAGGCATTTCTTAAACCCTTGAAGTTTAAAATTTGGCAAATAATTCTCATCCATTTTGGGAAAGCACTTGAAGATGGAAAATTTTCATAAGCCACCTAACAGGGCAAGAAGAAATCAGTTTTATTTATTTTTTTTTATGTAGTACTATTACCTGATGTTGTCTGGGTCTTAAATAAGCACCCGATGCTTAATAATACAGATCCAACATCACTTAGTATTTGAATTGCTTGTTTTGCCACCACTCATGTGAACAACCACATAACTCGGCCCATAGCATAGTGGCAGGAAAAAAATGAAACACATTTCATTAGTGAAATCTAAAATTTAAATTTTTATATGTTGTGCTTAAAAGTTCACAGAAAATCGAATAATATAGTAGTGTCACCCAGTGTAATTCTTGGTTAAATATCAACAACATCCAATTATTATACTGATAAATTGGTCGAATAGACCCCCCCCCCCCACACACACACACACACTTATTTTTCTAAGTACAAAATTGTGCCAAGATGGCGCGTTTCTCTGTGTTTTGAAATTGACTCTTCCCTCTCAAATGACATATATTCCCGTGTTTTAAAATAGGCTCCTCCTACCAAAGTGACGTATGTATTCTACAGTTTTCTAAACTGGAATTTTGAATATAAATGATAGTGCAATTTGAATAAAAGTGAATAATACTCATAAAAAACTTACAAAATAAGATTTTTGTGCATTATAAAAAATATTGCGCAATGTTAAAATAAAAAACTTTAAATTGTAGAAACCATATTGAAACATGATACTTTCTTTTCTAAATCAATATTTCTAAATAAATATTCCTATTCAAAGCAAATCTGATGCTGTCAGACGATGATCTCAGTCAAGACAGACGCAGATGTACGGACCACTGGTACATTCGTTCTGCAGATTTTGACCTTTAGGTCGAACCCCTGCCCCTGTATGGACCACTGGTGCATTTGTTTTACAGATTTCGACCTTTAGGTCGAACACCTGCCCCTACACGGACCACTGGTATATCCGTTCCACAAATTTCGACCTTTAGGTCGAACCCCTGCCCTTGTACGGATCGTCGGTTGCATGGAGAAAGTGATTTTGCTATGTGCAACATGCACAGATAAAATTGTAGCATATTCTGTGTCTGGACACCGAAGGTGACTGTTCCTAATAAACCGCAGATCACTCATGGCCCCGTTCCAGTATAGAATGACCTTTAGGTCAAACCCCTGCCCCTGTACGGACCACTGGTACATTCGTTCCACAGATTTCAACCTTTAGGTCGAACTCCTGTCCCTACACGGACCAGGTACATACGGACCATTGATAATCCGTTCCACAATTTTCGACCTTTAGGTCGAATCCCTGCCCCTACATGGACCACTGGTACATTCATTCCACAAATTTCGACCTGTAGGTCGAACCCTTCCTTTATATGGATCCTGAGTTAGATGGAAAAAGCGATCTTGCTATGTGCGATATGCACAGATAAAATTGTAGCATAAAAATTTTAAATTTTACAAAAATTCGATTTTAGAACGTTTACATGAGTATTATTCATTTTTTTTTTATTCTGCAGTTTTACAAAGTTATTAATTTTCTTCAAATACACAAAAATCTGATTTTGTAACGTTTTTATGAGTATTATTCACTGTTATTTAAGTTAAATTACATTGTCATTTATATTAGAAAATCTTGTTTAGAACAAATACAGTAGCCCGTTTTTAGAAATAGGGTTCTACTACCAAAACATCATTTTGGTAGGAGGAGCCTATTTCTAAAGACGGTAAATGACGTCACCTAGGATGAGTGGAGCCAATTTCAAAACACGGAAGAAAGTGCCAACTTGGCCCGATTTTGTACTTAGAAAAAAACTTGTGGTGACCTGTTCTCCGGATTTACCCAGGATTTGTTACAATGGTAAATTAAAACTAAAAAAGTCTCAAGTAAAGCTAAAATGAATTCACTCTACTATCAGCAGAATATTTTTTTGAACCACTAGACCATTACAGTTGTTACACATGAACGTTTGTGGTCCCTTGCCTACAGCCTCATATGGTGGAAATAAATATGTCTTAACCATAACAGACGATTATAGCTGGAAAGTTTTTATTTATCTTATGAAGCAGAAGTCAGAGGTGTTTTCACATTTTAAAGAGTTTCAGGCCAGAGAGGAAAGGCAATTAGGTACTAAAACTCTATATATCCGGACGGATAATAGAATGGAATTCTGCCATGATAAGTTCAAAAATTACATAAGTGATATCGGTATTAAGGCTGAGAGGACTAAAACATATACCCCACAGCAAAATGGAGTATCAGAGCGATTCAACTTAACCGTATTTGATTGTGTTAGAGCCATGTTGAATGAGAGCAAAATGCATGACAGATTCTGGGAGGAAGCTATATTGCGTTTTACATACACTAAAAATCGTATATGTCACAAATTTAAAACAAAGACTCCACATGAACTCTACAGTGGTAGAAAACCTTCAGTCAAAAATCTTAGAACTTTTGGTTGTAGAGCATATGTAGGCAAACCCAGTAGGCTCAGAAAGAAGTTAGATATGAAAGCTACAGAAGGGGTTATGGTAGTCTATGCTACTAGAACCAAAGGCTATAGAATATTTTTGTCAGGGGAAAAACGAACAATTGAGACCTGGAATGTGAGGTTTGATGAGGATAATGTAGTGGAAGGCATCCTGGACCCAATTTGTCCCAGAAATATCTCCTTAGGGATATCAAGAGGTAACCATTCAGAATACTCCGATGAGGAATATCCGAGAAGGCAGTCTGATGGGAGGACAGGAGAGAGTGAAAACACTGGTGACGATCCGTCTGAATCCAGTGAGGAAATGGACTCTCCTGCTGACTCCAGTATGACTCCTTACTCGGATATTACTTGGCAGCGAAAGGCAGTTCCAAGACCCGATGGGAGTAGAACAGACGTATATTATTACGCTCAAGGAGATGATAAAAGGCTGAGGTCGTACAATGACCTTAGGAAATATTGTGCTAAAAGAAATATATACAATTTGATCAGCAACTATTTAATTTTCGGGAAAATAAAGGTCTTAAAATGGTCAGAGGCAGACCAGAAGCAAGCAATATTGAAATAAATATACCAAAAGGGTACAATGCTGCTATTAAATCTTCCCAAGATGGGTCTACACTATTAAAAAAGATGAGAATGGGAAAATCAAGAGATTTAAAACTTGCTTGGTAACTCAGGGGTATGGTCAGGTAAAAGGAGAATCATACGATGAAGTTTTTAGCCCTGTTGTTAACTTCAACATAATTAGAGCATTCTTCTCAATTTTCGTATGCATGGTTGGCTGGATGCATTTCCAGTTAGATATCAAATCTGCTTATCTCTATGCTAAATTGAGTCAAAAGATATATATGAAACAGCCTCAAGGTTATGTCAATCAGAAACAGCCTGATTATGTTTGTTTGTTGAAGAAAGCCATTTATGGTCTTCATCAAAGTGGAAAAGTATGGTATAATGAACTTTACACCAAATTAAAGGAATTAAATTTTTTGAAACTTCAATGGTGTAATTGTGCCTATATTTACAGTAGCAAAGTTCTTATGCTAGTTTATGTGGATGATATAATTCTCTTTTCAAAGTATCAAAAGGACATAGACCACATTGTTTCATTACTTAGCACTGAATTTGATATCAAGGTATTAGGAAAAATTAGAAAGCTTTTAGGCATGGAATTTAAAGAGTGTGTTGCACCTTGGCGTCCTTGGTAGAGTTCGCAAATTGGCGAGCACCGGTGACGAATTCGTCTGTCTACTTCGAACCTTCATGGAAGTAGCTGCTGGATCGCCAGCTTAGTTTTAGTATCGACAGTATGGTCTGTCGTGGATTTGCCATGGGGCAATCTGTTATGATATAAGATTATGTGGTTGTATTATAGTGTAAATAAATGTATATAAGGTTTTACTTGTGAGCTTTATCATTTAGCCAAATTACAGTCCACTAGTATCGTCAAAACATGGTCCGTCGAGCCGGAGACATACAGCGAAGAACATTAGTAAATTGTAAGTACCGATAGAAACTGTCGCATTTTAGTTCCTTAGTTTGCTAAATATGGCCAACAAAGACAAAATAGTAGTTTTGAACAGACATAGAGGGTCTGTCAGAGGACAAATAACTAGAATAGCAGCTTATATAGAAGAAGCTGATGAAAAGGACAATGTAGAATTCGAAACCAAATTGGATGCTTTGAGAAAATTAGAAAAGAAGTTAGAAGAAATAAAATTAGAATACTTCAGCATAGTAGAAGATGATGATGAATTGCTACCGCTAGAAACGGCAGTTGTGGAATTGGAGGAACAATGCGAAAATCTAGAGGTAAGGCTTAAAAGGCTTATTCTTTCCTCGAGTGACACTAAAATAGACAAAATAAATGTAAAACTTCCGGATATTCCATTGCCAAAATTTTCTGGACAGTATCAAGACTGATACCCATTTAAAGAGCAATTTTCTACGTTAATTCATTCTAATGCCAAGAGTGATTCTCAAAAATTATACTATTTAAAATTCACTCTTAACGGAGCTGCGGTGGTTATCGTAACTCTAGATGATTCCTATATATCACTGTTTAAAGCATTAGAAGCAAGATTCGAAAATAAACGAATGATTGTAAATTGCCTCCAGGGCAAATAACAGAGGGGAAAATACAAAAGGAGGGGATGAAAGAGAGACCAGGGCGCATAAAAGAGCAAAAATAATCAACAAACCAGGGGAGTTTACAAAAGGAAAGAACAAAAGAGAGATCAGGGTGCAAAAAAGAGCAAAAATAAACAACGAACCAGGGGAATATACAAAAGGAGGGGACGTAGAGAGACCAGGGCTAAAACAGAGGGGAATATACAAAAGGAGAGGACGAAAGAGAGACCAGGGCGCATAAAAGAGCAAAATCAATCAAAAACCAGGAGAATATACAGAGGAGGGACGAAAGAAAGACCAGGGCAAATGAAAGAGCATACCTTAAATAACCGAAAAAGCAAGATACAATAAAAACATAAAAGAACACATAAGAAAAAATCTGATGTAAGCAACACATGACTTTCCTTATATAATGCAATGAATTTACTACTTTTACAGTTTAAAAAAAATGTTATTCTTATAGTAGATACTTATATTCTTTCCAAGATATTGAATTTTCTTCAATTAGTCGTCATTTTTTAGCGTCATTTTTATCAATTTGGTGAGATTTTTGTTAATTTGGCAACAATTAAAAATGTCGCCAAGTTGGCGACATTTCGTCAAAGTCGTCGCCAAAATCTCGCCAAGTGTTATGGACGGAGAAATAAGTTATTCTTATAGCAGATAAATGAGTATTGGCATTCAAATACAAAAGTATTACTCAAAGTATCTTTTTTCATGAATGGAACAAGCTAGATCCACGAGAATGATGTCACCCAATTTATCTCATAGTATTACATGTGAAAAGTGAACATGTTTCTCAATAGGAAATATATTTTTTTTTTACATAACTTTTTGATAATTTTTTTGAAAAATGTGCAATATCTCGAGAATGGTTCATGTTAGCGTTCTAAAGTTTATGTCAATGGTTTCCTAATGAAAAATTACATAAGAAATGTCTATTTGCGTAACTTTAATAGAGGTTTTGATTTTTTGACGATTTTTTCAAAATTTCACTTGAAAATTTAGGAAGTTCTGAACATTCGGTTGCGTATAAAAACAATAGGCTTCCAGTGTTTACGGATTGTGATTTTTATACCAAATTTCGTTCAAATCGGTCCATTCGTTCATCAGTTATCGTCTCCACAGACTCACTGACACACACACAGACATCACTTCAAAAGTGTTTGATTCGTGATCAGGGATGCTTGAAACGTGCTCTCCCATCGAAAACTCGAATTTGAATTTTCGACCCCGTCACAATACTTTCCTTATACATTATGTATACTATAAGGAAAGTAAAAACAACAGGTTTAAGCAAAAAGCAGCTGTGAAAATTTTAAAGTACAAAAAAATAAGGTTGCACAGGTTTACCAAAGAAACCCTTGAGTGCTTTTTAAATATTTTTAAATTTACTTCAAAAAACAAAAAATTTCATTTCCTTTCCTTTTTTTTTTCCCTCCCCCTTTTTTCCAAATTCAAATTTTAAAAATATCAGTTTTTTAAAAACCCTAATTGAAAACAACAGGTTTAAGCTGTGAAAATTTTTAAAGTACAAAAAAATAAGGATGCACAGGTTTACCAAAGAAACCCCTGAGTGCAATTTAAATATTTTTAAATTTACTTAAAAAAAAACCAAACTGCTCCAACCATAACCATAGTACAGGATACAGACTCAAAATTGTACACAAATATCTATATATAAACATTTTACTAAAATAAAAGTGCCCAAAACAACGCCAAGGTTAACAAAAATTTAAAAGAGAACGCAGTAGTTTTTTTAACACTAAACTACAGAGGTAACTGATACTATACAAGGCTGTGAAAGACTCATTGAGCCATTGTCAGATGAGCGAGAAAGTGTGTTTGTCCATGCCGAAAAATTGTTTGACATATTGTATTCTACTCATTTGTCAATTGGCCACGGTGGAAGAGACAGAATGATCAAGCAATTAAATACACTTTATAAAAACATAAGAAACTTTAGAAACATTGCTGTTGTTCTAGCAAAGATCTTATTTTCACTTTAACAAGTGCCTAGTAGGTAATGTGCAGATTATCTAGGTAATTTGAGAAATGAAACATTTTTCGGCACTTCAACGGATCACCCTAGTTAATCTGCACATTACCGAGATAATCTGTAGAATAACTGATTTCTGCACTTTAGCGGTAACATATATATGTTTAACTGAAGTTCCACAAAATTGTATCTTTTATCTCATGATACTCACCCATTCAATTATAAATGGGTATTTTTTAAACAATTTTAATATTTTATTAATATTTTAATATCTAATATTATATTTCTAATACACGAACAATTTATTTTTCTCCTCATTATTATTATTATAGATTCACACTGGGTATAGAGAAATATGGGTTCCATTTAAAATAGTACACTTAATTTTACAATAGTTTTATATATATATATCATGGGTATTTGCAGTTAAGAAAAAACAATTAAACTCAGTTTATGCTATTTTCTTAAAGTTAAATCTTTATACATTTGATGATGAACATTTTAATCATATTTTCTATGATTTGCTCATTACTAGATCAAAATATTTAAAAATAAAACTTAATCAATTTCATAATAATAACTGTTCTAATTCTTATTGTGTAATATCATTTAAGCATCCTATTTATAATTTATTTAATCATTTCCATCATCTATTGCCTGTAAAGGCCCTGGCCCCCCCCTTGGGCTGACAAAGCAAAACGCGAAGGGCGCTGTCAGCACAAGGGAGAACTAGGTCTGCCTTCGAGAAAGTATAAAAAAAAAACATTTACAACCATTATTGTAATAAATAATTTTAATCATTGTGAAGAAAACAATTCCAGCATATCACAACACTTACACTGAATGTAATTATACATATAAAGCTCTTTATCGTACTGTACAAATTATAAATTAATTCGCACTAAAGGCGCCAATTCTGGAAACCCGTTCTTCTTAAGACGTTTCTACCTGTGATTGAATTTAACTAATGGACTCGTCCAAAATCACGTGACCCAAATGCCTTCTCGCTATAGTCGTACTATACCAGTGCTGTGTAGAGTGACGTCACAGGCGCCTCCGTGGCCCTATATAAAGAGTGAACGGCGGGGAAGCGGCTGTTCGCTCGAAAACTCGAGGATTTCGTTTACCCAGTGAGAAAATTGTGGAAGTGAATAAATAGATCGTGCCAACGCTTCGCGAATTAAGTGTTGCTGTGAGTTGAAATAAAGTGCGACGTTACGACACAAGGTGATAACAGTGAATTGGTAGTTTCGGAACGAGGGCCTGCGTGGTGAATAGCTGAATTTAATAATGGTCCTGAACTTTCAACTGATCTTACAGTGAAATGCATCTTTAACGATCAGTGTGTGTGTTTATGTGCGTATTTCGGCTATATAGCAAATTTTGTTCTTGAATAACTGAGGAGCAAGGTAAAAAAAAAGACAATGAGTGAAAAACGAAAAGGGCTAGGCCAACAGACACTGGGAAATTATTTTAAAAAAAAAAGTAAGATTGAAAATAGTGACGTTCCCAACGACGTTTCCCTGAGCTCTTGTTACATTGATGAGGCTGCAGTCGAAGCAAGCAACAGCCGTGACCCCGGGCTGTCTTCAAACGCTTGTGAGGAGGTAAAGGTAGGACAAAACACAATACCAAACACAGTTGAAATAGAAATTCTGGCTGCAGATATTTCTAATTATGTCAAGAAATCTAACCTCACAGATGAAGATAGGATAACAGCGCTAAAAAATCTTTGGGAACCATATGCAAATTACAGTTTTCCTGCTACTGTCACTAGTGCTGTATCAAGTCAAGGAAAACCTCACCACACTCGGAAGTTCTGCTCATCTTGGCTGAGTAAGCATAACTGGCTAGCTTACTCAAAGGCAGAGGACAGTGCCTATTGCAAATTTTGTGTTCTCTTTGCACCCCATGAAGTCGGTTTAAGATCCACACAAGCTACAGGTCAACTTGTTTCAAAAGGATTTAATAATTGGAAGAAGGCCTTGGAGAAGTTCAGTCAACATGAAAAATTTTTCTATCATAAGGATTCAGTTCTCAAAGCCGATGAGTTCTTAAGGGTCACGGAAGGAAAAACGGTTCCTGTGGATCAAGTAATGGACAGAGGAAAGCAAAAACAAGTTTTGCAGAATAGGGCTATTCTTAAACCTATTATCAAAACAGTGATTTTTTGTGGAAGGCAAGGGCTGGCCATGAGAGGGCATAGAGACTGTGGGGATTTGGACGTATTGTCAGAACCATGCCAAGGCGAAGGAAATTTTAGAGCCCTTTTGCGACTCCGAGTTGATGCAGGAGAAGAAATACTGAAAACTCATCTACAAGGTTGTGCAAAAAATGCAACTTACATAAGTTGGAATATACAAAATGAGATTATTTCAGCATGCAATGATTCCATTGTGAAGCACATAGCAACTGAGGTGAATGAGGCCAAATGTTTTGCGGTTTTATGTGACGAAACCACAGATATTGCAACGGTAGAGCAAATGACACTTTGCGTTCGTTATTTGAAACGGTTTGAAACAAATGATAAGTATAAAATTGAATTTAAGATAGTGGAGAACTTCCTTAAGTTTGTGCCCCTGACTGAAACTACAGGTCGAGCAATTGCAGATGCTATTCTTAAAGGCCTTGCAGACTGCAACATTGATACGTCTTTCCTCCGTGGACAAGGGTTCGATGGAGCTTCTGCAATGAGTGGAGAGTACAATGGCGCCCAAGCAATTATATATGAGCAACACCCCAAAGCCCCCTACGTTCATTGTGCATCACACTGTTTGAACTTAGCCATAACTTATTCATCTAGAGTTCCGGATATCCGAAACAGCTTTGGAATAATAGGGAAAATCTCTAGTTTTTTCAACACACCAAAACGAAACCTTGTTCTCACCAGCAAAATTAATGCAGCTAATCAGGAAGAGACAGAAATCAGTGCCAAAAAACTGAAGAAATTATGCCCTACTCGTTGGGTGGAGAGACATGATGCCGTCACAGTTATGGTTTCATTGTTTGATCAAGTAATCGACGCTCTGGAGGAGATTACTACCTGGAATGACAAGGAGACATCAACAGAGGCTCATACCTTGTTATGTTCAATGTTAACATCACAGTTTGTCATAGCACTTGTTTCAGCTGACAGATTACTCAGCTACAGTGTTCGTCTGAGTGAAAAGCTGCAGGAAGTTAACCTTGATCTGGCAACTGCTGTGAGTGACGTAGAAGACGTTTTGAAAGCTATATCTATAATTCGAGAGAACGCAGAGAACGAGTTTCACCATCTGTTTGAACAAGCTGTTAAGAAGCTGTAACAGCATGGAGAAAACATTACTCTACCACGCCGTGCCACCAGACAAATTTATAGATCAAATTTCAACGTACAGACTCCTGAAGAATACTACAGACTTTCTATTTTCATTCCATGGATTGATAATTTCATCACTCACCTCCATGAAAAATTTCTCAAACATAAGGAATTTCTACAAAGTTTTGCATCTGTCATTCCGAATGGAAGGCAGCCGACACTGGAAGAAAACGAGAGATTTGTTGCCTTATCAAGGAAATTTGCAGATGATTTAGGACCCAGATCAGATAATACTCTAAAAGCTGAACTACATCTGTGGTACATGAAGGTCTTTGCATTGAACAAGAAAACTAAAAGCCCAATCGAACTGCTTAACTTTTGTGACCAAAGGACTTTTCCAACTGTGTTTGAACTTTTAAAAGTGTATGCCACCCTCCCAGTATCAACAAGCAGTGCTGAGAGGTCATTCTCCACAATGAAGAGGTTGAAAACTTACTTGAGAAACAGTATGAGTGAAACCAGACTGAATGGACTGGCGTCAATGAACATTCACCGTGAAGTGGAAATTGATCCAGACCAGATAATTAATGCTCTGGCTACAAAGAAAAACCGGAGGCTGGACTTCGTTTTATGAATATGTATAGATCATAATTGAATAATATAACAATATGTAATCATGAGAGAGTGGTTGAAAACAAGTATACAGTATAAGCAGACCAGAACAAATAATTTTATCTTCATCTATTTCTTAATTTGTGTTGTTTTGTATAAATATCTACTACTACTTCTTCTAATCATTCAATTCTCTTGCACTGCACTAAAGAATTGTTAGTAATTTGATAAAAATAAATGTACAAAAAAAGACAACCGCCTTGTTAATTGATATGGCCTCTGATCATTTTTTCTCGGAAAATTTATCGAGGAGTCATCCTCCTTCATAAAAATTTTGTGCACCAATGGCCCCCCCCTTAGGAATATTCTGGGTGCGCCACTGGATTCTAGTGATAACTACATTATTCTAAATAACTGTAAAGAATTAAAAAATAAATTAAAAACACTTGGTAAAATAATAGGATTTCAAACTTTTGATTTTAAAGATCTATTTAATAATATTAAGATCACTGATCTATATGACGTCATTTTAGCTTTATATAATGCTTATATTACTTATCATTCTCATCTTACTAAATTTACCAATTTTCCTAAGCTTCTCCATTTTGTTCTTTTCAATAATTATATCTTTCAAGGTAATAAATTATACTTACAAGTCTCAGGTGTTCCTCAAGGTGGCTGTAGTAGCAGTATGTTAGCTAATTTATATCTATATCAATATGAAAAATTCTTTACTTCAACAGATTATAAAATTTACAGATATGTAGATGATCTGATTTGTCTTGTATTTACTGATAACTATGTCATAGATATAGATTTCTATCCGGATAATTTGGAATTAATACCTAATGAAACTTCTATTAGTAATAATATTTATTATTTGGATTTAAATCTAATTATAGAACCTGCTCATGGGATAGTTACTAATTTATATGATAAAAAAGATTTTTTTTAATTTAATATTAATAAATTATTACCTTTTAATTCCTGCAACTCGATTCAATTGTTTAGAAATATTATACTTAATCAACTTTTTAGAATTTATAGATTATCAGATAAAAAATTTCATGCTTTGCACATTAATAACCTCAAAATTACCAGTAAAATGTATAAATATCCTGCATATTTAGTAAATGGTATAGTTAATAAGTTTCGATTAGCCTAAAATTCTCATATTCTCCCCTTATTATCTTATTTTAGCCATACTTATATTCATTCTCTTGAAATTATATTTTCATCTTTTTATCTTGAAGCTTTAACTGTTGAATATCTCTTTTTATTGCTTTTACGCAGTACAGTTTTTATTACTCTCTTTGGCAACAGCAAATCACATCTTTTCATTTCTGCATATGGCAACATTGGTCTAACCATATTTTGCTTGTCATGGTTGCTCTAATGAAATGTATTTCAAGGTATTTATGTTTCCTTTATTGTTCCAATCTATATGCTTGTCGTCCATATAACACAAGTCTATAGATAAAATCTATCTTGTGTTTCAGAAACAAGCATTTTTGTCTTCATTTCAAAGGGATATATGGACCCGAAGAGAATTTTTTCGAAATGAACTTATCGTAAGCCTAAATCTCTTCCATGTGCAAGCTTTTTTGCTTGATTTTTTTGTTTTCTTATTTGCATTCCTCATTTTTGAAATTTGTTGATTGTCTTTGTCTTTATGACCTGCATTATGCTTTATTATTTCCTCTTTATGTCTTAATTTCTTTTATTTCTTTGTATTTTGTAGAAAATTTTGGAATAGTGTATTATGAGTTACTACATACATTCTAACTTTGGATTTACTAATTTATATTTATATATATATATATATATATGTATATATATATATATATACTACTGGACAATTGTTAAGGACGGATGACACTATCACCTATGGCAATCACAAAATGAAAGGAAGCAAAATGTGGAGAATTAGAATAAGTGTGGGATACAGTAAGAAGAGGTGTGCGTATGCAAATTTTTCATTTCCGCACCTGTTCGTCATGTGATAGCGCTGATATGAGATTTAAAGGATTTGACGTGTGTGGACAGTTGTTGTTCCAAGTGAAAGTTTTACAGGGAAGATATAATTAACGAACTTGAAATTTTCGGTATGTCTTCCCGATATTACTTAGATGATTCGGGATGCATCGGGGGGATACGGACAAGCATATATTCGGGATACGGACAAGTATGCATGGCCGTATTATTGGGAAGATCGAAGAAGGGCAAAAAATAACAGATGGTGCCAGGGAGTTCGACATCGCCCACGGCTATGACAAGTATTTAAAACAACTGGAATGTGTAGCAAGCATCACGGGGGAGGTCGTGTTAGAAGTACGACACCTGCAGGAGACAGGTACATTGTCCTATCTGCAAAAAGGGACCGGTGCACCACAGCTTAGCATGTTGTTCCAAGTGAAAGTTTTACAGGGAAGATATAATTAACGAACTTGAAATTTTCGGTATGTCTTCCCGATATCACTTAGATGATTTTATGCATGGCCGTATTATTGGGAAGATCGAAGAAGGGCAAAAAATAACAGATGGTGCCAGGGAGTTCGACATCGCCCACGGCTATGACAAGTATTTAAAATAACTGGAATGTGTAGCAAGCATCACGGGAGAGGTCGTGTTAGAAGTACGACACCTGCAGGAGACAGGTACATTGTCCTATCTGCAAAAAGGGACCGGCGCACCACAGCTCAGCAGGTAGCAAATCAGTTTCTTGCAACCATAGGACAGCGGATCTCCCGGAAAACTGTAGCCAGACATTTGGGAGAAAGAGGACTATACGCCCGCAGACCTGTTGTGTGTCTCCCATTGTCCAGACTGCACCGTACCGTCCGTTTGCAATGGTGTCATGAGTATCGCAATTGGACCGAACAGATGAGAGTAGGTTCAGTCTGTCATTGGATTGTAGACGCCAACTGATCTGGCGTGAGAGTGGTACAGTTTATCTTCCAGAAAATATCCAGGAAAGGGACCGATAGCCAACATGCAGTACCAGGTATAGGCCAGCATCATGTTCAATGACCGCACGCCCCTACATGTGGTTGCAACTGGGACTATGACTGGCCAACGATACATTGATGAAGTTCTACTGCCTCATGTTTGCCTTTCCATTGGTGCTATCGGTGATAAATTTGTTTTCGTGGACGACAAGGCACCATGTCATCGAACACTCGCTGTTCAGGATTGTTTAGTTAGCAAGGATATTCAATGCCTCATATGGCCAGCACATTTTCCAGATCTAAATCCCATTGAAAATGTTTGGGATGCTTTGGGGAGGCGACTTACTGGTCGAAAATATCCTCCAACAAACAAGAACACCCTCATCCGTGCACTGACAGAGGAGTGGGATAACTTGCCTCAACAGCTGCTGAATAATGTTGTGCAAAGCATGACATGTTGTGTGTAATGTTGCATCGCACTCCACAGTGGACATATCCCATACTGACATCTTTCTCAAAAATGCCTGCTATCGTACATATGCATTTTCCGTACACAGCATCAAATGAATACTTTTTTCCTTTCAGATGTTTCAAAACCTTCTGTATTTTCCAGAACAATAAATGATCTTTATTCTAATGTCCGAACAGTGGCAACAATATTTTATCCTGCTGGGCCTCCACCCTGGCTTAATGTTGTTGCTACATTGCAATTTGTGATCTGTCCTTAGTAATTATCTAGCAGTGCACATATACAGGGTGTCCCAAACAGATTGAAACATTCTTTAATTCTTTACCTGTTGGAGATAAGTGGGCAATGTAAATTGCAAAAAATGTTGAAAGTAAGGTAGGAAATAGTCCTCTCATTAATTTTCAAAAAGTTACACTTTTTAAATTTTATACGACTCCCTTAGACAAATTTGGTCAATCAAAAAATTCTTACTTTTAAAGCAACAAGATCATTAAAATAACCCGCATATCTGTATTTTTAAAATTGAGCGAGTTATATTTAATCGAAAATTGAACATTGTGAATGGGGACCATATATCAAATTAGAAATGTAAATTTGTGGCATATCACAAAAAAGATGAAACTGGATGATAATACATAGGATACCCAACTGCGTAGTGAGTACCACTGCTTTATATGATCTCTATCTGTGAAATGCTTTTTTTGGATCCATTTGTGATAAAAAAATTTGACACATATTAACGTATTTTTGATCTAAACAATTTCCATCATCAATTTGTTTATGATCCCTATTTTCACTGATGAAACAGCCTTTTACATGGTACGGAAAAGTGGCATAAGTCAGATTTTTTCCTTTATCATAATTCAGTTGATTTTAAAGACATATGTTAATGATCTTGTTGCATTAAAAATAAAAATTTTCTGATTGGCCAAATTTGCCGTATAAAAAGGATCGTATAAAAATTAAAAATGTGTAACTTTTCGAAAATTAATGGGAGAACTATTTCATTAACGTAGTCTTATTACCTACTTTATTTTCAACATTTTTGTAATTTACATTGCCCACTTAACTTCAGGTAAAGAATTAAAGCAAGTTTCAATCTTTTTGAGACATCCTGTATATATATATATATATATATACACAAAATATAGGTGAAATAAAAACCTACAATATTGCTTATCAGTGTTCTCAGAAGTGCTAACACTATTAAAAATTCCTATTATCAATACAATGTGTCAAAAAATATGACACATTCTATTCATAATGCACAATGCACATTTACATAATTTTTTGGCACACTTTTTATAATGGCTAGAAAATGATATGTCCTTCGCCTAATTAAAACATTAATGAAAATATTTATTTCATCAGGAAATTTTTTTGCGTCCTGGAAACACAATAATAATAGTACTTAAAATGAGTTCCTTTTAAAATATTAGGGTAATTTGTATGCTAAAAGACATAAACACGAGTCCTTCAGATTTTATTTTAATAATCAGCAGTAAAATTGGCTGATTTAAACTCCATTGATTTAAAATGTGATTTTTTTTTTTTTGCGAGCCATTTTTTAATGCAAATAACATCTATTGTTTGGGTATCTCCACTGGCTGAAATTGGAGTGTTACGAAGAATGGATATTTATATTGCCAAACAAAAAATATATACAATTTTAATTATTTTATCGTAAATATGGTTCTAGTTATGAATATATAAAATTTTCAATATTTTAATATTTTGAACAGTTAAAAAAAAAAACTGAAAAGTTTTTGTTCTAGCGAGTTTTTGTCTCATTTTATTTACTTTCATGCAAAATATATTCTGAAATGTAAAAAATAGATATAAATAATAAAAACAAAAATGGTCAGTAGGAAATCCAGTTTCTAGATTAATAATTTGTTCTTGCAAAACTCTTATAGTTTTCGAAGAATTGTCTTATCAAGTTCAAGATGATTGAAAATTTTCCGTGTTTTAGGTTTGTAATGCTTATAGCTCAAAAACTAAAAGTGAATTATAAGAAGTAATTTGTAACCTTTTGAAAGCACTATAAAGATATATAATTTATTTCGGATAAGGTTCTTATAAGATAAGGTTCTTAAAAATATATAATTTATTTCAGATAAGATTCTTAGTTTTTTAAATATAGTGGTTATAATTTCGATATTTTAATATTTTCAACTATTTTGAAAAGGTGATTCAGATTTTGATATTTTATTATTTTGATCTATTTTGAACAGGTGGTTCTAATTTTGATAGTTTAAACTGGTTTTAAATGGTCTAAAGGAAATCAAACCACCCATAAAGGAAAATGTTATTCATACAAAATCATTTCAACTTCATCTGAATGGAACCAGTGCTAAATTTTTTTCCAAACTTTATCAGCAGTCATTTTTTAAACATATTAGTTTTCATTAAATTGTTATTTATTTTGTGCATGGTTTTAAATTTGTGATTTAGAAAAATATTTTTTCTATTGTTATAGATAAAATAAAATTATTTTTATAACTTTTCGAAAATATAAAATTGCATTGGCTAACTGCAATATACAGGTATAAGAAATTTTTATGTATAGAATTTTTTTTTATATAATTCTAAATCTAAACATTTTTAGCCATGTTTTAATATATGTATAAAATATTGTTTGTTAAACCATGTTATTTAATATATGTAGCTGTAGTATAAAAATAAATACTTTTAGAAGTCAGACATATTATTCTAACTTATATATAATATAATTTCAAAATTTTCCGGAAAATTTCTAGCTGCCACAAATATTAATGGATTTCCATTACACTTTATATATTAGCTTGTTAACGAAAAATATAGGACTAGATAGAAGTTTTTGAAATTCGAGTGAAAACTGCAAAATTTATTTGAAATTTTATATTTTTTGACATTGACTGCAAGGACAAAATTTGACACAGTTATGCATAAAAGGGGTTATTAATGCACAATCATTACTAAATATAACAGCTCAATCATTGTAGTGGAAAGTAGTTGCGATATAATTTTTGCGTTCGTGACATCATTTGCCCCCCTCAAGGGGTCAAGTTACCCCCTGAGAGATTACATTGTTAAACTTGGTATCAATTGAAAAAAAAAAATTCCAGCTCTTTAAAATGAAGGGTAACATGGTATAATTTTGATCATTTAGACCAATAATACAGATTTTTCAAATTTTCTTCTTGGAAAAAAAAAAAAAAAAAATATATATATATATATATATATATATATATATATATATGTATGTGTGTGTGTTACTTAAAAATGGATTTTGGAAAATGAAAGTCGATTTGAGCCACACTCCAGGCAATTTATATATAAAATGTACCTACATATATACATATATTTGGTGATATTTATTAGGAATTATTAAATAAAATGTTAAATACTTTTATAAAATTTATATTTTAGGTAACTCAGCTCAATCATTTATCCAGTCGTTCACTGTTTTACATACCAATTTTACAGTTCAAATTGCTACCCCTGGGGTAAGAGAATAATTTCATATTTTGGAAGTAATTTATGAATTTTAATATTGTGACTTAAAAATATTGTTACCTGTTGAATATGAGTGTTGTTAAAAAGAATATTAAAATGTAGTGAACTGTGTATATATGCAGTGAAACCTGCTAAGTTGATCACCCAATAATTCGACACAAGGACGTATCCAGAAATTTATTTCGGGGAAGGGGGTCCAAAATATAGTGAACTTTTAATCTAAAAAAAAAGTTTATTTCACACATATACACACACCTATATACAGTCGAAAGCCAGAACTCCAGAACACTCGGGACTCGAATTTTCAGAATTATGTTTTTTTAAACAACAGGAAAAATACTTTTTATTGAAATCATAAACAAAAAATATGAAAATATAAATAAACATCATGTCCTTACAGAAATATAGTGGAAATTCATTTAGAGAATTTGAAAACGCATAGGTATTAAAAATTTTTTGGACAGTTATCAATAATCGTATCGCCTTTTCTGGAAATTATCAAAAATTACAACGATTAATCGGAAACGTTCATCTTTAAAAAATTTCTGGATTATAGATCATTTCGATTTTTAATCGTCTGGATTTACGTCTTTCCACTGTATACAATATATTACGTATGTAGAATTAAAAGAAAAAACTATTCAGAAAAATTTGAAAGTTAATTATTTAGTTTTAACATCGTGACATATTCTTTAATTTTTTCCACAAAATTTCTTATGTATTGCATGTACACTTATGTGTCACAAATCACATCATAATCGAACACCCAAGATATATAACCAGTAAGCATGCATGTACAGTATATAATATGTTTTTTCTCTCTTTGTAACTATGAGAAATTTTTAACATTAAGTAATTTTAACACCTATCCACTGTTTCATAATAATAGATTATAGATTAAATTTTCTGGCTTTTAAAGCCATCTTGCTTAAAACTTCGTCTGCATTTATACTCATGCTTCTATGCATTGAAAGTAATGCTAAATTTGTCAATCTCTCATGACCAGTTCTATTGTGAAGCAATGTTTTGACTCTTTTCATGGTTGAAAACGATTGTTCAACACTTGCAGTGGAAACTGGAAAAGTACACAAAATTTTAATAAGTTTGTATATATTAGGGAAAAAATTCTCATCACAGGACACAAAAGCGTTCATTGCATATTTTGACCTCAACTTTTCTTCAACGCATTCCCATTTTTGGCACAGCAAGTATTCGGCTTTTATTGCAGAATCTGAAGTAATATCAGTATATTAAGTAATATAAGTATATTAAGTTATCCAATAGATCAACTTTTTTGGGCGTTGCATATTTTGGTATAATAATTTTCATAGATGAAAAAATTTTGTCATTTTCATCAAATCGGATTTGTAATTGCGAACTCAAATCCAAACATGGTAAAAATATCGCACGTCTGTAGTACTGTTCTGGTGTATCAAATGGATGAGATTATCTCAAGCCATTTGCATTTTAACAATCCTCTGAACTCCTATCTCAGTTTCAAAATTTTTACTCATTATAACAGATGCTGCTTCAAATATTTCAGTGAAATAACTGTCAAAGGATTTGTTTCTTATATCTTGCAGTTTTTGCGTAACATGTTTTGCATAATTTAAAGCCGATGATAGATCATGAGATGGATTTTGAAGATAAAGTGACAAAGGCAAAGTAAAACTAAGAAGCTTTTCGCATACCAAAAGACAAATTAAAAATGAGCCTTTTTCAATTGCTGAAAGTAAGAGTTCTGCAGTAGTTGAAACACTTTTATTTGATTCGGCTATTTCTTGTAAATTAGGAACAATTGCATCGAATAATTCAACGAAAACAATAACCGCGTCGTATCTTTCCACAAATCTTGTTTCACATAATTTAAGTAATCGACCTTTTCTACTGTCTGAACAGTTATTATATTTTTAAATATTGCCTGCATAGGTATTATTTCGAAATAAATTGCATATTTTGCTTATAGTACCATTGCAATTTCTAATAAATGCAATTGATAGAGATGACGACAGAGCAAGATTCAAATGATGATTGGTACAATGAACGTATTGGCACTGATTTAAAAGAATGTTTGTTAGTCCTTTTGCAGATAAATCGAACACTGAAACGAAGGTCAAAAAATGATTGCATAATATATTATTCACATTCACGTACCTAACACACAATTAAAATTGTTCAACACCAGAGATATTTAAGGTTTCATCAGCTAAAATGCTAAAATTCCCTGAATTGTTGACTTTGTCGACAATGCTTTTTTAAATGATATTTCCACAAATTTCAAGTATTTCATTTTGAATAATAGGACTAACGTAGGATGCATTTTTTTTTTTTGCAATTTAGTATATGTTGTTTTAACGTTTCATCTCCTGAATTTGCGTGGAAGCGCAAAATTTCCATCATTAGTTTTCGGTCCTTCCAAAGTTAGAGGACCACTGTCTTCATCCCCACAAATTGCAATTTCTTATTGTCCACAAAAAATTAGCAACTGAATTATTGGCATTGCAGCAGCTCTATTTTTTTTTTCAATTTCTTTTTTGCAATTACAATCAATTATGCTCGCAATATCTTTTTTCTCTCTTGCCATAATGCTTGAAAATTTTTCAGCTATAATTTCATATTTTTTGTGATAAGATGCACTTGATGCTCATTAAACTTTTGAATTGCATCTTTCCATTTTATGAAAGGATTAGCAACAAGAGAGCCAATACTTTGATGCAACCCTTTTCCTGCAGCTTCTCCACAAAAAAAAAAAAAAACACAATATTTACAAAATGCACCATCATAAATTTTGGAATATGCCAGCCATCTCCATTTTTTTAACCAATGATTCTGAAATCTTAAATTCTTTTTATTAATTTCATGCACAGAAAATATGTGGCTTTCAGTAGGAACAAATATATTGTTTAAGAACTACATTCCTAATTCTTTTATATCGCAATTCAATGAAAAAATTTTATTTACTATGTCTCCGATATCCTTAACGGTTTGGGAAGAGTCAAAACTGTTACCTGGTGATTTGGTACCAGCTTCATTTGAAGGATCTGAAGTGGCGAATTTGGTTTCTTCAACGACAGGAATTTTCTTTCTTTTACTGCTGCTAGTACAGGGTGTATCGTCCTGACACAATGTTCCACATATCGGCTTGAAAAAACTATCAATTCGGGTTTGTTTCATTGATTAATTGTGTAATTAATATTGGACTTATATAATTAATGTTGCACTTATTATATGCGAATATATAAGCTTATTACATTTACACGAATGTCGAATACTAAATTGATACTGGATCACAATTGAATGAGAAAACACGAGAGCATAGGGATTATGCAATTTTGAAATAATATTACAATCCGCAATTCTAGCCCGATGCTCACCATCTAGAGGTCAATTTTTGAAACAGTTTGGCTTTTTTTTATTTAACTTATTGAAAATACAGTCGTGAGTGATTCAAGCATAATTTGTCGCGTCTCTAGAACTTATTGTTGTATGCCACAGCACAGTCAAAGGCCACATTGCAAAACTGCACAGGTATAATGAAAAAAAATATTAAAAAAATTATGATTATGCAAGTAAAATTAGGGAAAGATTGAAAAAAAAAATTTTTTTTTGAGAAAAACACATGTCAAAAATGCTAAAAAATGTTGGCAATGCATATGTTATAAATTTTATTTATGGGGAGGGGGTCCGGATCCCCCCCTCCCTCTATGAATACGCCCTGGATCCCACACTTGGTGAAAATAGATAGGTGGCCAACTTATAAGGTTTGAACCTTACTCTTCCTTAAAATATATAAAAATGCACTTGGAAGCCAAGTGGTAAGAGTACATTTTTAAAATAAAAGGATTTCGTCCCACTTGCTTGCTACCAGAGTTGGGCAAAATACATTGAAAATGTATTTTGCCCAAGAAAGATCACTCATGCATAAGCATTATGAAACATGACAAGAAAGGTCACTCATGCATAAGCATTATGAAACACTTTCCAACTGAAATACAATTTTATTTAAATATCTCTAAAATGTGATACATTCAGAGCTGATATTTTTTAAATTATCACAGTACTACAATAATTTATTATCTTTGAAAACTTAAAACTTCATCAAAAAAGACAATGTTAGTTACACAAAATGAGCTTTATTCTTGGATTCATATTTTGATGTCATCAAAATATGAATTGTCTGCTTCCTACTCCAGAGCTAAATAATTTTACGTGAAAAAAAATTTAGTAATTCTTATTCAACCCACCTTACAATCGCTGGATTTGTTTACATTCTGCATGAGTTAAAATTGGCTTTATTGTAGAAATAATCAAAGTTTAGGAATCAAATTTAGTTAAAATCAAATATATTGTAAGAGCGATCACGTTAAACATGTGGGTTCATAAGTCCTTCCTAGAGGTTGGTGGTAGGGGAAGGAGGGTACGGTCCCTGTGTATGCCTCCCCCACTGGGTTCTGGTCTAAATTGGGTGACACTTACTGGCCGTCCAAATAGTTACCTTACACCTTTCTGGTAGGTCGAGTTTGCCACTGTCAGAATTTTCAAGGGTAGCGAGCAGGCTGGTCACCGAAGACGGCTAGTTTCAAATAAAATGAAATTTTTAAACAGGAATTGGAAATCCACAGTGAACCCTCATCCCTCTGAAATATGATACTAACTCTAAATCAGTCAGCATCTGAGCTTTATTCTTCGCAAATTCCGAAAAATAGATGTTTCAGAAAACAAATAAAACTTATTACATAATTTAGCCAACCTTGAATAAATGAATGACAAAGCATAAATACTTGTTAAAATCGATGTACTACTGCATAAAACTAAAATCTTACCTTTAGATGTGTTCTAAAATTTGTAGTTGCTTCGAAAGTTCCATTTATAACCACACATTTTGGTTTCCATAGTTAGTATTTCACCTTGCTTTTCCATTATCATTAACAGATATCACTTTAAAATATTTTTCATCTAATTCTGCATACCATGCATGATATAATCCAGTAATTCCTTTGATACATTTTCATCACAAACAGAAGTATTTTCCATATTTTCTCATGTCTTTGCAATAACTTACTGCATTGCATCTCTTTAATACTTTTAAAAAAATACAATGCAGAGCAGAGGTTGTATTGCTTATGTTTTTACACACAATGTAATTTCAAGCTCTCTTCTTACCTCTTTTCTTTACATACATACACAAGAAAGGAGCCATCTATCAAACAACATTATTATATAATTCCAATATGATCTGATCGTAAAGTTTATAACAGAAACTATATTTTTCAGAAACCACAACAGAAGAGTATTATCCCATTAATTAACATCTTTATTAGCGCTAGGTTGAGAAGGGATGTTCAGATTAACTTCTAGAAATGAATTCAATGACTACTGACTAGACAAAATACAGATTAGCCATCTTCTCTTTTGTGAATCGCTAATTTGAAGTTTAAACATGCTAGTTTCTCATTTCAACAAATGTATTTTGAGTATTTTGAAAATATAAAATACTTTAAAAATGTATTTTCAATACATTACCAAAATACTTTAGTTTTTTTTTTAAGTTTAAAATATAAATGTATTTCAAATACATGTATTTAGGATACTGCCCAACTCTGCCTGCTACATGATTCATAAAATATATAATGTACTGTAAATAAAAAACTCTAATATTTATTGTCTGAAAATATATATAAATACAGTTAATTTTTACTTACATGCAGTGTTGAAGCATCAGGGGAGACAAGGTAGACAATGTCTACTTAAATAATTTACATCCTACTATTCCACTCAGAAAAAAAAAATTACATGTGTTAATTTTTAAAATCCCACTTAATTTAAGTTAGAGTAGGATAATCCCACCTAATTGTTTTTCTTAGGGAAAAGCCTGATGATCGAATTCCCCCAGTGATGCGATCACTTTTTCATTTTCTATCTATTTTTGAGCTTCCCTACCCGATATCCCAGTGTTACCAGGTCTTTTACAAAAATCACGCGTGTTGTGAGATTTCGCACAATGTTGCCAAAAACTACTGAAATTCATAAATTTACTGAAATTCCAAAATAAAATTTACTGGCCTTCTAAAAGTTCATCAAAATTTGCCCCAAAATACATCATCGAACTTTTCTGAAAGTAGCCCAAAAATCTGCAACCAGAAAAATTTCCATCATGCTTTACTGCAACTCTTCGAAAAAACTAGCCCAATTGAACAGGAAAACTGCAGAACTAGCAGAATTTTTAAAAAGAGTTTAGTTTCTTCCCAAATACCGGCCTAAAAGTTGTCTTATATTTCCTACATATTTTTTAAAATAGGAAAAACCCCGGAAGCAGAATATTTTTCTATGTTTTGCGACAAGACTTCTTTGTTCTGCATGCAACACATGGAAAAAATTCTGCTTCTGGGGTTTTTCTTATTTTAAAAAATATATAGGAAATATAGGACAACTTCTAGCTCTCCAAATATGTATATACGTCACACCCCAGTGCATTTCTGTAGTGCAATGAAGGCCGCAATATGGTTTACGGCCTATCTCAATTAGTCCTTATAAAATATTAATTGGGTTCTTAGAAAATCCTTAGAAACTCCTTATTTTTTATTTTGAAAAAAGAGTGGGAACCCTGTAATGCCTTAATGTCTAAAGTTACTTCTAATTGTCTTTAAGTAGAATAGATTTTTTTGATGGATCCAACTATCAGTTTTGAGCTTTAAAGGTGAGCTCTATTTTACATAACAAGAAAGTGTTCAAAGCAATGATCAAGGATCCAGTTCTTAAAGAAGGAAAAACAATCATAATAGTAGTCAAATGAACTTGCTGAAATATTTATTAATGCCTCAATATGTTTGGAATGAGCTTTGGTAATACTAAAGATTTGCAAATTGATTGCAGTTTAGAACCCAAAATCTTATGGATAGAAATGAATTTATTGAGAACTAACTATATCATAAGAACTAGAAATATAGCTTTATGCAGTGCAATGCTAGGTCAAGCGATTTCAAATCGAGAACTAGTATTTTATGTTATACATGGTATCCATTCCTTCCTGGAACATATAACTAGAGTTTTGAAGACCTCAACATTCTCTGAAATTGATAGAAGTGCAACAAATTCTAAGAACAAGTGAAAAGAAACTTGGGTAAAAGTTATAATTTTAAAAATGTGTAGAAGGTTAGAACAAAACCTGCATTGAGATATCATGAACAGAAGAAATGCTTCATATTCGTAAAAAATCCCTATCTAGCAAAGGATTGTTCGCATAAAGTACTGAAGAATAAGTATAAAAAGAAATCCAATTTGTTGCAACAAAAGATGCCAAAAACAGAGGTCCAGTTTCACCAGCGAAGCAGATGAGAATTTCTTTTCACAGTGTATACAGAAAAAAATCATCTTGAGAACTTCATTAAAACACAGTCTTGGAGCTTGAATTCTGGCTGGATGTTGCACCTTCAAAAGACTGGATCACTGTTAAGCCATGTAAAGTGGAAATATACTTGGATGAAGAAGGACAGATGATGGAATCCAATGTTAAAGGTAACATTTATATTTCAATTTTTACTTTTAATGCAAATGAAAATAATATTTGTGTTTTTAATGTGTTATATGTGCTAACTTTGAGAGGTAATTTATTATCCATTTCTAGTATAGTTGAAAAGAGAAATAAAGTAGTTTTTGTTTTAACTACAGATAAAGCAAATATTTACAATGGAAGAGGTACGTTGATTGCAGAGGCAAATTTGTGAAATAGAATGTATGTTTTAGAAAGTCAAAAGCAATGAAAATTTTAGTAGTGAAATTGAGAATTGTCTACCAGCTATTACTGTAAATGATGGAAGACAGTGGAATGTAAGAAGTCAAATGCAGTTGCCAAACTAAAAACTAATGAATAAAAATGTAATAAGAAATATAGTAAAAATTTATGGCATAGAAGACTTGAAGAATACGTAGAATGTTTAATGAGAAATTGCATGATAAGAGGTCTATATTTTGAGTTAGAAGAACAATTACTTTTTTTGTGTGTGTGTAATGAATAAATTAACTCAAAAATCATTCATACGCATTGAAAATTAGCTTCAAAATAATTAGACGCTATGCATATGGATTTATATGGACCAATGTCACTATGTTTATTGGGTAGTGCAAGATATATGTTTATTCTAGTTGATTCATATAATCATTGCATATTTTTAAAAACTAAAGATAAAGATTTTGACAAATTTGTAAACTTTAAAAACTTGCATGGAAACTTCACAAATAAAAAAATAAAAACTGAGAGATGGAACAACGAAACTGAATAAACATATTTAAAATTTTTTTTACACAGACAGGAATAACACACAATGGAATGAAATGATTGCAACTGTTTCTTATTTGGAAGTATTTGCCATACAGTCTTGCATACTATGTTGTTCCAAAAGAAAAGTGGAAAAAAATGTGACCCCAAAGCTAATAAAGGGATATCTACAAAGAAGGAAAGCTTATAGAATATATGGTCTAGATAAAAGCTTATACGAAGTAAGTACCATAAAATTTGATGAACTATCTAAAGGTTACTAATATAAAGAAATTTCAATACATATACAACCAGAGACTTAGAGTACTTACATACAAAAAATGGCAAAAGTGAAAAATTTGATGAAATGCAGACTGGTATGGACATAATGGATGTTATACAAACTCAAGATACTTTATCTAAAAATAAAAACCTGGTCATAAAAAAAGGGGATGTAGCAGAAGTTTTGCGAGCGTGATATGAAGCAGATCTTACGGAGAAAAAGCTTTTAGAACGGGGTGACCGAAGGTCAGAAAGGCTAAAAGAAACAGTCTACAGAAGTAAAATTTATCTCAAAAAACTATATGCAAGCTGCTGATTAGAAATTTTCAAATAATGGATTGAAGAAATTACAGATGAAATCCGATTGCTAGAAATGCATAATGTATGGAAATTAGTTCTAAAAACAGAAGATATCAAGAGCAAATGGGTATATAGCCTTAAAGAAAATGTGAATAGATCTATCCTTAAGCAGAAAGTAAGACTTGTGGCCATGGCATGTACTCAATGTGAAGGTATTGACTACAAAGAATCGTTTTCACCAGTTAGATTGAAACTGCTAAGATTGCTAATAGCACTGTCTGCAAAATTAAAATTTGAAAGTGAAACAGTATAATATAAAAACAGCTTATTTATACGGTGATCTAAAAGAAACAACATATTTGGAACAACCTATAGGATTCAATCAGAAAGGAAAAGGAAATTGTGAATTACAAAAAAGCCTTATTAACTATTGTAATCAGGAAGCTTGAATGTCGAGTTACATGAAATTTTAATTAGAATCAGTTTAAAAAGATTAGATTGTGATGTTTACATATTGTCACACTTCATATTACTATCAAAAGGTTGAAAAATATCTAATTATTGGAGTTTATGTTGATATTTTATAGCAGCGACTGACAATCAAATTCTACATGAAGTCATAGGCAAAACCAGGAAGCATTTAGAAATAAAGGATGTAAAGGATTAGAATTTGTTTCTTGGACTGGAAACAATAGAAAAATAAGAATGATTTTATATAACACACTTATTTTGATATAATTTTCATTTCTTTTTTTCAAAGCAAGTTCCAAAGCTGTTATTATTGCCTGATCCGACATTGTAAATGTTAAAAAAATATATTTATAAGTTAAAAGTATAGCTTTTACACATAAAGGAAAAAAATAAGCAATGCACACTCTTTTGCAAAAAAAAAAAATTAAACACCATGAAGAAAGAGACTGTTCTTATTGAAATTAAATATGCCTACAGCTCATACACAGGTAATGAAATGATTACAAAATCAAGGCCGCAGGACCCATCAATGGTTAGCAATTGTACATTGAATCAGTAATTGGTGAAACCCTCCTTGGCGGCAATACATGTTTGTATATGTCTAGGTAAAGAGTGATAAAGTTTCCTACTGTCATCCTGTAATACATTCTGCCAGGCATTCCTTAATTGTTGCTCCAGATCTGCTGCATTTCGGGATGCCCGAATCTGTCGGCCTAGCATGTCCCATACATGCACGATTGGCGAAAGGTCTGGTGACCTTGCTGGCCAAGGAACAGTATAAGCAGCACGGAGACAGTCCACAGATAAGCAAGCCATATGTAGTGTGGCATTATCTTGTTGGAAAATGGCCCCAGAAGGACGCGCCAAGAAGGGTAATGCAAACTAATGCAGGATGACTAGGGGCGACCTACTGTTGTAAGAAATAGCACCTTACACCAGGGGTAATGGCTTTGTGTCTGTGGAAAACAAAGGTTGATTGGGACCACTGGCCCTGGCGCCTCCACACACATACCAATAGTCATCTGCTGAAAGACTGAAGTGTGATTCATTGCTGAACACTATGCGATGCCAGTCTGCTGGCAGCCATGATGCTAGGCTACGGCACCACTCCAAACAACTCTGTCGTTGTTGGGGGGTTATGGGCAGATGTCTTAAAGACCACCGTGAGCGTAACCTCACCTCAGCCAAGCACCGTGAAATGGTGGAAGGTAACATGTTGGATGGTGGACAGTGATGCCGTTGGGTCAGTTCGGGCCTGTCACACAATCATCTGATTTTGCCTCGCATTCGTGTACCTTGTTCTTCCAGAGCCTTCATTCTGCCAATGAGTTCCTTGCAGCAATCATTGCTGTTAGCACCTTTGCACAGCAGTGTCCATTCGGTGCAAGTGGTGGCGTATTGCTCAGTGTGACCAGCCAGCTTCACTCATCCCGACTATACAACCACGTTCGAACTCGTTTAATTACTTATAAGGTGTTCAGCAACATAATGGCATTATTGGTTGTGTCTCTACGGAATTGCAATGCCAATAACGAGCAAAGATAAACCGATTCTAGTTGCGCAGTAGAAATATGCGCTATGACCGAAGTTAACACTCATTGTCCTTGCAAATTTAATCATTTGCATACTTGCTATAAAGGAATTTGCATGCAAAGTTTCAAGATGATCGGATTATTTTTTAGGTTTCCTTTTTTTTTAAAACGGGTGTATTTACAAAATGAAAAAAGAAATATATTTACAAATTATAATGAAGTAAACAAAAGTATTGTAAACAGCAAGATCATCTGAATGCTCACCAACTGCGGACAAGTAGCAAGAAAGTTGCATATTCAAGTAGTTGAACTGGTTAAATAGATTAAATTTGCATGAATGCTGAAAACATTTCATTTAATAAATAACTTTGTGTAAATTGAAAGTTGTTTTGGAAGAATTTGAATGGTCAATCAATTTTTTATGTCATGTACCGGGGCTTTAAATCTTTGCTTAAGGCAGCTTTTCACTAATTATTTTTTTTTTAATTTCGCTTAGCTAAAGATTTTGTGAGTAATTAATTGCCGATAAAACAATCCAGTTTCATTACCATTAAACTGGTTTTCAATTGCATAATATTTCAAGCCTTCAATTAGTTTTAACCTTATTTGCTGCTTTCAAATCAGCTAAAATTGACTCGCCACAAAAGTCATAGAATGCTACAAATTTTCTCAACTACAAATTTTGTAAGTAATTGCTAATAAAACATTCCAGTTTCATCAGGATTAAACTGGTTTTCAATTGCACAAACTTTTAAATCTTAAGTTAGTTTTAATTATCAGTTATCTGCTGCTTTCGAATCGTCTAAAGTTGACTCACTACAAAAGTCATGGATTGTTATAGAATTTCTTATGTGAAATGCTTTCAATCATCAATTGTTTGCTTGAAAATCACTTTGCTTTAGCACCTTTTAGGACACTTAAGAAAACTCTATTCACAAATGCTTCTCATATCTAACATACTGCCAACTGTAACATAAGAAGTTGACTGCTCTTTGAACCAATACAGCAACTGATTTGAAAGAATGCAGAACAACAGCTTTTTTTATCATATATCCAATTTGATTCTATTGTATTGGGAGGAACAATTTTTCAGACAGGGAGATAAAAGTATAAAAGCCTGGGAGTGACCAAACAAACAAATGGTCAATTTAAAAAGGGGCTTGGGTTTCATATTTTATTGCTAGTAAATGTACCCAGCATTGTCCAGGACTCAGATGCACACATCTGATTAAAATTTGTACTGAAACATACAGCGAATTTTTGAAAACTCAACAACACTTTTACAATACATAGGCTCATTTACAACAAAAAAATAATAACTTGCTGTGCAGGCTTAATATGCCCTAAATAAGTGTGTGGGCCACATGCAATCCGAGTACATGCCCTATGTTAACTCAAGCTAAAAGATATAGTTCTTAAAACAAACTCAGCATAATTAGAATTTGAGATATAATGAAATTAGTAAAATACATAAAATTAGGAAATAGGGGAGAGCATTTTGAGAATCATATCAATATGTTGTTTTCAAAACACCTCATACCGAGAACACTCACAGAAAATTATCTGCAAAAAAGTACTAAAAACCTTAATCAAAATTGAAAAGCTTAATCACAATTTAATATTTATCAGCAAATAATTAATTTTGAATTTATAGGTAAACTTAAAAATATTTATATTACTATCAGTACAATTAATTTCAGAATTATCAGTAAACTTAAGAATATTCACATAAAAATATTAACATCTACTTATCAGATAACATTACCTATGCAATACTGAAAATAGTTCTAGCAGAAATTTAATTCAAAATCATATTAAAATTTGTATTAACTCATTATCCACTCGATAAATACATTACTGCTTTCCATAACAATGCATACCCAGACAACCATAGGTTGTGACATCAGTTGCAATTTCCAGTGTATAGCAAACTGAGAATAAAATGTTTCGTTAGCAAAATCAAAAATCTCAATTTTTATGATTGGATGCAAAGAAACACACATATTTATGCTAAAGTATAGAATTGTGTTAATCTTTCATTTTTGAACGCAACAAAATAAAAATTCTGCTTCAACATAAAATAATTAAAAAAATGATTCAAATTTTATGAAAATCTTGCTGAGCTGTATCATCCCATATGTTCAGCTACTCTTGTACTGAATTTTGCAGCCTTTTGCGTAATTAGACTTACCTTTTTTTTGCATAATTAGAATTACCTTTTGCAGACCTTTGCATAATTAGAAGCTGAGCTCAAAAATTGCCACAAAAATAAACAAGCGTCTAGCCGGTAAGGCAAATTTTTAACCCACCCAACCAGGCCCGGCTCTAGGTTTTTTGCCGCCCCAAGCAGAAAGCAATGTGACCGCCCCCTCCTTGAAATTCATTTTTCTCTTAACCTTTATAAATGCAATAGGATAGAGAAACACTGCTAAATTGCCACTTTTTAGTCAATTTTGTTCGAAATGTTTCTCAAGTGAATGGATCTGTCGTGGGATTAAATATTTTGATTTTTTCCATTTAAAAAAAAAAAAATGTGCAATATCTTAAGAATGAAAAATGTTAGTATCATATAAATGATGCTATTCAATTTTAGATTTAAAAAAATCTGTTGTCTAATACATGCCTTTACATATATATTAATAAACGTTATTATTAAAAGCTTCTATTTAACTCATCATGAATGATGTGTCTGTATCTGTTCCAACTTCTTTGACATTTCAACACATTTTCCTACGTCCTAGAGAGCTGAAATTTGGTACACACAGACACATCTAGTGGTCTAGTAGAACATTTTAATCTTTTAAAGTTTGTCACATCCTCAAAGTATAGAACCGGTATTTTTTTCTACGAAATGGCCTACAAAATCCCATTGTTGTAAGATAGTTAAAAAAAAGACTTGGGGGGCTGTGCCGAAGATACGTTCGCAACATAGAATACGTCTTATCACATGGGTGTTTGTAAATGAAGCAACGGCTTACATAAACAATTCATTTATTTCTACAACTGCCAACAGTGATCTAATAAGTTACAAAGTTAATTATTACGAAATGTTAATTAAGTACCAGAATTAAAGAAATAAAACGTAGCAATTTAATTATTGCTTGATACATTTTATCTTATCTCGCATTCGATCGCATTCCCCTCTTGAACGCGTCACCCCTCACAACACGCGTACATCCTTGGCCTAACACTTGGTACCACTGCCGTTCCCCTCCGACTATTACACTCCAAGCTATATTATAATCTTTCAAAATCTCACTCTTTTCGTCATACCCGATTTGCCGACATAGTCCTCATATCAGGTGGCGACAAAGACGTTATCCTGCATCAAAAGAGTGCAATATTCAGCATCGCTATATATATATATATAACACTGCCAAGTTTAACTCTATATATTAAGCTCAAAGTTTTTTGTACTTTGCCTTAGAATTAAAATGATTTTTTTTTTATTTAGAATTCTCATTTTTCAGATATTTCTTATGATTTGCCTCCATTGAAGCTGTTATGAATAAAATATTTTAGCCAAAAATCAAAGTTTCTATATTTATTCGATTTTAGAAAACAATTGCGTAAATTAAAACTTTCTTATAACTAGATATGGCTGAAAGTCAATAGGATTTTATTAATATCGATTTAGTATGCTTCTATTATGTAATTCGCTTCATTATTTCGAGATATGTATCTCTTCCTGCAGAAAAGTAAAATTTTCTAATATCTCTAGAACGACTAGCGATAACTACTAAACGATGTTGTCCATTTCTTTCTGGTTAGAAGTACCTACAAATCATTCAAGGTTAATTGAATATATATATAAGATATTCTACGGACCTTGCAAATCATTTACTCCTTTAACAATAGTGAGCAGTATATATAATGTAAAAAAGAGTCTATTTTAAATCAAAAACGTGCAATACCTTAAAACACACATTTTATTGTTCTGTAAATGGTGCAATTTAAAAAATGAAATATTATATATAAAATTAATATTTTTGTAACAAATTTTAATATTATTTTTAAAAAAAATTAATTATCGAAATAAGAAAATTTAAAGATCCTGGCCTTCGAGAAAATTAAGAAGCTGACAGTTATTAATTGTATACCAAATATATTTTGATTTGCTTAATTTGTTTGATATGGATACCGCTGCATGTGGAAAAGTAAAATTTTCAATGAGAACTTCTAAACAATGATATTCATTTATTTCCTGTTAAAAGTAATTGCAAAATGTGCAATAACTTAATAATATTAAGTGCATTTTTATTATTTTTTTATTTTTCCTGTTTCAAATAGAACTCGCAAAATATCTCGAAAACGATGCATATTAGCGTTCTATATAAATGATGATATTCGCTTTTAAGTGAAAAATGCTAGTAAAATATTTATTTTTGTAACATTTTTAAACATTTTACTTTTCATGTTCATTTTATTTTTGATTTTAAATGTTCGAATTGATGGCTTTCTTCTGTCCTATTCACCCGAAAATTCATGAGTCTCTGATATTTATTGATTGAATAAGTATTACCGAATTGTATTCTATTTTATTGATTTGTTATAGACATATCATTGCCAAAGACTCCATGATTCTTCCAGAAATACATCTGGGGAGGGGAGGCGGGTGAAGCCCCTTCCGGAAACAAACTCCACCCTCACCCCCCCGGATACATTTTCTGTTACCGGACCAAATGCTAATAAATTCAGAAACTCACAAAATACTTTTGTGAATTTTAACCTAGTTTCCACTTCTTATGTGGCAGCATTTAGATTATTATTATAATTTTATTTCGCTATTGATTATTTTCAGACTGAAATTTTGTAACTATAATTCAATTTACATTATATTGAAATTTTTTCATCCTCCTGTTTAGCCGGAGCAAGATTTTCTCGCAATGTTTGAATACGTATTTGCTATATATATATAGTCATTACTTCTATATATGTATATATATAGTAATTACTTCTATATAGTTTAGTTAAGATTATAGATAGTTTGCACCCTTTGAAGTTCCATCCCCCCCGCAGAAAAAAAGTTCTGAAAGAAGCACTGCACAAATGACAGACATCATTGAAAATATGGTTGATTAGTATTCATGAATGGTAATATTCACTGGTACATTTATCAAAATCCAAGCGTCCGGTTTTTGACCCCCATCACAATACTTTTCCTTTCCTATGTGTTGCAGGAAAATAGATTATAAAAAGGATATTTTTATAACTCTTGCGATATTTATTATACTTCCCTCGCAAAATAGAAGTAAGTATTCGCACATATTTTTTTTAAAGATTTATACGTTTTTGAAGGGACTGATTAACACAAAATAAATATTTAGTTTTTTTTGTCGATCGGTCTGTCGGTCATATTGTTAAATTGAGGTACCCTGCTGTTAACGGCACTCTTTATTATTATTTATTTTTCACTAGTCATTCGCAATTTGAGCACATGTTGTTTTCACAACATTACAATACTACTACTCAACCGACTGAAATAAAATTTTGTACGAATATGGCTTTAGTTATATACTTGAAAAAATATTCTAAGAGGTCATTTCTATGCACCACACTGCAAGTATAATATAAAAAAATATAAGGAAAGTACATGTGCTTTCCTTATGCTTTAAAAATTGCCTCATTCAAATTACAGTTGTTACTTTTCAAATTAAACGAAGCTTTAGCTGAAATCCTGATAACCAAAAATTTGAATAATTCAAAAAAGTAAAAATTATCTGTAAATAGCGTAAGTAATATTACATGCTTTTAATTTAAGAAAAAATCAATACAGTATTATGTGGGAAAAATGCACACATAAAAGAAATCTAAAAATTGAGCAAAACGAGAAATAATTTCTAAGAACTTTCAAGGAGCTAAATTTAGTATAACTTCCTAGGAACAAACACTGATCCGTGCGTGAAATTTAAAATGTTTTTTAGCTAAAAAGTGACTCGACAGATGCTGTATATAAGTCGTTATAACGAAAACTATCATTATCTTTAAAAAATATACCGATTGTACACCTGGAATTTAGAATAATCTCAATCCGTTGATGGGGGGGGGGGGGGGTAAAATATGTTATATGTTAATAGAAACAATTTTTAACAATCATAAAATAATTATATCTTGCTTACCTTAAATTTTATGCAAAATGCTAGATGAACATTTTAGATAAATTCATCAAGTTCAACTGTATAACATTTAGAAAGAAAAACGATAAACTCTTCTTTGCGGCAAGAAAAATGATGTTTTACATTTCTCACTGAAACGTACGACTGGACCCCATCAAGAAACTCCCCCCAAAACAAATTTCGCGCTGAACAAAATGATTGGTAAACACACAGACTATTATATAGTATTCTGTGGGTAAACACATGCTTTACAGCCGATGGGGTTTGTATGACCATAAATTCTAAAATGGTCCACTGCGTCTCAAGATGTCTTTTGAGACCTGTCCTCGTCTAGTTTCCTAATTACATTCAATGCGGACACCTGGTTCGGCATAGATGTGAAACAAGTCCTTTATTTATGTGTCTGGGTGATTGGGGGGAGATGATTTCCGGATTTAGAGAGTAGGAGAATAATTAAAAAAAGGATGGGTTTCCAGGCACGGCAATTCTGGATGGAACCCCATCGTTTCAAGCAAAGTGCCCTCTCTCATCGGATTTTTTCATGGAATAGTTAACAAAACCCAGTTTCACTTAAAAGCTTTTGTAGTTTACAGATAATGATCAATATGCCGCCCCTAGGCGTACTGTTGATGGCTGTACTGACGCCCGGTGCGCTAAAGTAATTAATTGCTACTTGTGTTGCAAGATACAAATTGGGGCGACATACTGGAAATGATCACATTTAGCCCTCTGGTCCTCTTTCTCCAAGGGGAGAATAAAGGACAGCCGTTTTCACTATTTTATCTGGGAACAAATGTTTGACATTTATTGTGTTTTTGTTTTACTTTTTAACGCATACAACTGCCCTTGTAAATTCTGTTGCTTGCGTCCCAGAACTTTTTTTATTTAAGACCTAGAACTTTTTTTTATTTAAGAGATTTTTTTGTTTATTAAGATTTTTTATTTAAGTTGACTGAAATGCCGCCCCAAGCAAGTGCTTGTTTTGCTGGTGCCTTAAGCCGGCCCTGCACCCAACGCGCATTCTTGTGCACATACTTCAACGTCACGCTTCGGCTTCCACCAAGAGCCTGTTTAAAATATGGCAGCTGAACAAGATGCATACGTGGGGCGTTTTTATGGACTAAATCAATCTCGTTGTGTTACTACAGGCGTTTCAACAAGTAAATATGGGATAATTATGGTCCTTTTGACAACACATTTTGAGTTTGGTAAATATGTATTTTTCAATATATTTCGTTTTCTTTAACGAAAAGCTGATTATTTAGGTGCTTATTGTTGGAAACTTGGTTTTGTTTACATCGCGATTCTCGTTTCGCGGGAGCGTGACGTCATTATTCTAAATGATTTTTCCGTTCTCGTGAACGAATCACGATGTGGACAAAACTGGGCTTAACATGCAAATCACCTTCTCGCCGCTCACGCATCCTGATTTGCATATCCAGAGGGCGTTGCCGGCAACGGTTGTGTTCCGGAACGCACCCATCATCGGATATAAAGGCTGGACACATTTTTGGTTTAAACAGATGCATACAGATCGCAGATAGATCGCAGACGGATCTACATAGAGTCTTGTTCGATGTAATCGAATGTTATGATAATGTTTATCGGTTGACGCGGATGTTTAATCTATGTAATAGTGGAACTTAAAGATTTTTTGGTTCTCAGTTAAGGAGACCATGTTTTTCCGTGTTGTGGACTTTATGCAGTATTTTATCCATGAAGTTTAAAGTTTTTGCCGTAGCGTGTGACCAGCTATAGGTGGCATCGGGAAATGCACGTAATTACGTAAGTTTTGAAAAGTTTGTTCTACTTACTTGTGTATTTATGCTTTAACCAGAAATGTGTCTCAGCATGAAACTGTTACTGAAACCTTAAGAATGAGCTTGAGAGCTCATGTTTTTGTACATAGTATGCTTTGCTTTACATTGCCATGAATATCTTGTAAGCAAATGCGATGGATTCGCTTCTTAATAAAAGTGATTTGAACTAAAATTGGAACTGTTATTTTCAACACCTCTACAGTAGTATTTTTACAACTACCATTTGACGTTGTTATCACTGCAACCCTAATTAAATTCCAGCGAAGTTTTTCAATTCGTACCTCATTTAAATTTTATAACCAGAAGGTTTATCCTGTGCATCCTGACAGGTTATATGCATGAGTGTATCGTCATCTATCTTTCTGCTGGACCAACAGGTCTATGAATGAGCCAACTAGTTAAGTTAATATTAATTACCATCAGGTTATGGGCCCTACCTCCCCCATAACAACGTTTAAAATCTAATTCAGAAGTGTTTGTGTTCCATAAAGAAGCAGAGAATCCTGTCGATGGGGGCCGCGGACGGCGCCATTTGCATGTCGATGAAAGTGTAAACAAAAACTGTTCAGTTCAGTTCTAAGAAACCATCTTGCCATGGAGTCAAATAAAATTAGTGCATTGACTAGAGACAATTACGTCACATGGCGAAACGAAATTTCATTCGCTTTGAAAGGAGAGGGCTGTTTCGGATTTGTAGACCGAACAGAGTTATCGGTGGATGATAAGACGTCACGGCGTGACTATGATGAGTACATGCGCTGAAAGGACCGCACGTTAGCTATCCTGTTCCAGAACATTTCATCTGACTACCAGGAGTTAATAGATATTAACCAGGTATCCGGTCTTGTCCACGCATCTTGTCCACGCAACTTGTCCCACGCATCTGCCGAAGATCCGGCAGATGCGTGGGACAAGTTAACGACACACTTCGAAGCGCCTACACATGCTAATTTAGTGCGCTTATTGGATGAGTTCTTTAGCCTGCGTCCGGAGCCAGATTAACCAGTGGATATCTTCTGCACACGTTTAAAAAAAGCGGTCGCCAAACTGAAGGACGTTAAGCACCCAGTGAAAAATGTCTATGTGGCATTCCAAGCCATCAGATACCTCTCGTACGACTTTCAAAGTATTGTGCAGCAAATATACAGATGGGAGGACAAGGATTTCACGTTAGAAAAGATCCAGCGTGAGCTATCCGAGGAAGAAGGCCGCATCCGGCAACTCCGTAGTGACAGAAATCATGTAAGTCAGAATTTATCTGTATTTTTGTTTCAATGTAATGCAAATGTAAAAAGTAAAAATAACAGTGTATTTAAAACTGGAAAACCAGTTAAAAAGGTCATAGGACCGTGTTATTTTTGTAAAAAGGCAGGTCACTTAAAAAGAAATTGTCCTACTCTTAAGTCTAACTCTAATATAATAGAATTATATTCTTCTGCTAGAATTGAAGCAAATACTGTGCAGGATCTTAGCGATAGACTCAGCTGAGTAATTGACACCGCTGCTACGCAGCACTTTTGCAATGACATTAATCTATTCTCAAAATTTAAAGAAAGCAAAGGTGCATCTATGTCGCTAGCAGTGGGTGATATTGAGAGCCCAGTTGAGGCTATCGGTACGGTCAAAATGTTTGTTCAGTTTAAGAACGTAAGAAGTGATATTGTTCTTTCTGATGTTATGTTTTCACCTAAGTTAAGGCGAAACTTATTAGCTGCATCTGTTCTAGAGGAACAGGGGTATACATTTAAAGGGGCTAAGTAATGGGGTATTGTGGTTTAACACTCCAAAGGGGGAAAAATACTTCTATGCTAAAAGAAAAGAAGGTTTATATTTTTAAAACCTCAATATGAAACTCAGACTGTAAATAACAATATCGAAGAGCGTAAAACTAAAGGAAAGGATCAGGATAGGGATAAAAAATCCAAGAAAGATAAAAAAAAACCCTAAATAGGAACAGTATTAACAAAATGAAAATTTTGCCTAGTGTAAATAAAAGTAAAGATAACTCTGAGGTGAAGTCAAGGTCAAAGGGAAAAGTTAATGGTACACCAAGTTGTTCGGTTTCAGAAGTTTTAAATAAAACTGAACTCTGGCATAGGAGATATTGCCACATTAACACTGATTATTTATATCAGACAAGTAAAGTTTCCACGGCTAATGGACTCCCTAGACTGAAATATGCAAAAATTAATTGTTTACATTGTAAATTAGCAAAGTCTAAGAGAATTTCTTTTAAGCCAATTGGTAGGATAAGGTCCCCACTAAACCTTTACAATTACTCCATATGGATGTGTGTGGTCCCTTATTTACAGCTTCAATGGGAAGAAACAGATACTTTTTGACAATAACTGACGACTTCAGCCGGAAGGTGTTTGTGTATATCATGAAACAAAAATCAGAGGTATTTAAGATCTTTAAGGAATTCCAAGTTAAGGAAGAAAGGCAGCTAGGCAAAAAGATTTTGTGTATCCGTACGGACAATGGTATGGAGTTCTGTCACAACCAATTCAAGGCATACTTAAATAAATTGAGGATTAAATCAGAAAGGTCAAATGTATGTACGCCCGAACAGAACTGGGTTTCTGAGAGATTTAATCTAACTGCACTAGATTGTGTAAAGGCTATGCTTGATCAAAGTCAGGTTGGTGACAAGATGTGGGCAGAGGCAATTTTATGTTTTGCACATACAAAAAACAGGATATGTCACAAGTATAAAACCAAAACTCCACACGAGTTATATTATGGTAGGAAGCCAGCCGTTGCTCACCTCAAAGTTTTTGGGTGCAAAGCCTATGTTGGCACAGCCAAACAACTTAGGAACAAGTTGGACATGAGAGCCCAAGTAGGAATCATGGTCGGTTATGCCGAGAGCACCAAAAAAAAAGGCTATAGGATATATATAGCAAACAAAAGGAAAGTTGAAGAAACTAGTAATGTAAGATTTGAGGAGAAAGAGGCAGCGGAAGGCGTCCTGGGCCCTAATTACCCTAAAGTGATCACCTTGAGGAAATCGAAAGTTACTCAGTCGATTGACTCGGAATCAGAATGCTTGGGAGGAGTGTCAGAGGAAGAAGCAGGTGAGAGCCATGACACTAGCAAGTCTAGTAGGGATGAGGACTCTCCTGCTGATTCTGATCTGACACCCTGCTCAGATATTAACTGGGTACGGAAAGCAGTACCTAGGCCTGATGGGAGTAGGACGGACGTTTACTACTCGGTAAAAGGTGACAATAAAAGGTTGAGATCTCATAATGATATCAGAAAATTTTATGCGAAATCCAATATTCATTATGATCAGCAAATGTTTAATTTTAGAGAGAAAAGAGGGGTAAGTGATATCAAAAGAAAACCGGAAGCAAGCAATGTCGAGATCTTGATACCCAAAAACTATAGATCGGCAATTGAATCTCCCCAGTCCGATAAATGGCACGAGGCCATGAATGATGAAATAGCTACAATGCAGAAGAGGGGTGTCTGGGACTTAGTGCCTGCACCCATCTCACAACAAAAAATAATCGGTAGTAGATGGGTTTATACCATTAAGAAGGATGAAAGGGGAAATGTCAAAAGATTCAAAGCTCGCCTAGTAGCTCAAGGATATACCCAGATAAAAGGGGACTCATATGATGAAGTGTTTAGCCCTGTGATTAATTTTAGTTTGATCAGAGCCTTCTTCTCCATATCCGTTTGCATGCTTAAATGGAAACATTTTCAACTGGACATTAAGTCCGCATATCTTTATGCAAAACTTAATGATAAAATTTTTATGAATAACAGCCATACTGTTTCACTTTTGAGTAAAGAATTTGATAATCAAAGAATTAGGAAAAGTCAAAAGACTTTTGGGTATGGAATTTAAGGAGATAGGGTTTTTAAAATTTAGTAATGATATCCATAAAATGTAAATTTAACTGTTTAAATAGAAATTTTTCTTTAAATTTTTTACACATTTTTTCAAAGTATAAATGGTTAGGGTATCTTATGATTTATTCCTCTCTCATTGATACAAATGAAATGTATCTTGAGTATATATTGTTATGTGACAATGAACTGTTACTTTTCTCACATTACACTTGAAAAATATATATCCATTTTTACTACACGAATAATGCATTTTTGCTTATGTGAATAAAATGTGTGTCTAATCTCAAGAATGTACATCATTGATATAATTCACATGAATCATAAATTTTTTAATCTGTGCTTATCTCATATGTATGTTTACCTTCTGTATCTTCTTGCCTTGTATTATCATTGCCATTGTATTTGGTATTTATAGTGTATACTAGTCATGGGCTAAGATAATAAAACTTAATTTTTTTTTAATCTTACATGTTAAATTTAATAGTTTTATACACTAAATTTTCTACAACTTGAATTTGATGTTTGGACTTAAATTTTTAATCTTAAATGTTAAATTTAATAGTTATACACTAAATTTTCTACAACTTGAATTTGATGTTTGACTTAAATTTTTAATCTTAAATGTTAAATTTCATAGTTATACACTAAATTTTCTACAACTTGAATTTAATATGTGTAATAAATTTTTTTTAATCTTAAATATTAAATTTAATAATTATACCTAAATTTTCTAGAGCTTAAATTTTGATATCTTTAGATTTTTAAATTGTTAACTTAATGTTTCTATAAATTTTCAATGTAGTAAAGAAATAGTTTTCTTTAGTATGAGCTAGTACTTAAGAAGGGCAATAGTATGGTTATACTCAGTTTCTTTTACTATGTTATCCTTAGAATGCTTATGATCTGCATAATAGAGAAGTGTACTTATTTAATTGTTGCCATTTTGAGATATAGAAAAAGACTGTTCACTTTCTAGAATGTTATAAGTATTTTAATTTTTTATAATGTATTAAATTTATGTATGCATACATTATGTTTTTAGGATACTAAGGACCTTGACATTTTTGGTCTTGATTCTTAGAGTAACCTTTTTTTGGATGAGAGCATGGGCGCCGAGAGTTGGTGTTTTTGCATGAGGGGGCCGATTGTTGGAAACTTGGTTTTGTTTATATCGCGATTCTCGTTTCGCGGGAGCATGACGTCATTATTCTAAATGATTTTTCCGTTCTCGTGAACGAATCGCGATGTGGACAAAACTGGGCGTATCATGCAAATCACCTTCTCGCCGCTCACGCATCCTGATTTGCATATCCAAAGGGCGTTGCTGGCAACGGTTGTGTTCCGGAACGCACCCATCATCGGATATAAAGGCGGGACACATTTTTGGTTTAAGCAGATGCATACAGATCGCAGTTCGATCGCAGACCTGACCTGATTGCAGACGGATCTACATAGAGTCTTGTTCGATGTAGTCGAATGTTATGATAATGTTTATCGGTTGACGCAGATGTTTAATCTATGTAATAGTGGAACTTAAAGATTTTTTGGTTCTCAATTAAGGAGACAATGTTTTTCCGTGTTGTGGACTTTATGCAGTATTTTATCCGTGAAGTTTAAAGTTTTTGCCGTAGCGTGTGACCAACTATAGGTGGCATCGGGAAATGGACGTAATTACGTAAGTTTTGAAAAGTTTGTTCTACTTACTCGTGTATTTATGCTTTAACCAGAAATGTGTCTCAGCATGAAACTTTTACTGAAACCTTAAGAATGAGCTTGAGAGCTCATGTTTTTGTACATAGTATCCCACACAACACAAGTACGTCTATAATAAGTCCAGAGGAAGTCCTATGCAGGATTTCAGGACTTCCAAAGGAAGTCCTATATTTTCCTAAAGACGTCTTAAGGAGGTCCATAGGACATACAAATGTCTCTTTTTCTTACGTCCTGTGGAGATCCATTTTAGGATGATTTAATGACTTTTCAGGATGTGTTTAGGTTTTTAGTGGATTCTTTAGGACATACCACAGGAGGCTTTTGGGACGTACGGGATGTCTTACGGCACGTAACTGGAGCCTATGGAGATCCTATTCAGTACGTGTTTAGGCTTTTAGTGGAATATTCAGGAACTTGTGGGACGTATTGCAGCATAGCACAGGAGACTTTCGGGATGCTTTGTGGAATACCATTGAAGGCTTTTGGGACTTATGGGATGTGTTATGCATATCATTGGAGGCTTTTGGAGCTATTTTTAGGAGGATTGACAGTGGTTCTAGGCTTTCTATAGGTTTCTTCAGGGAGATTATGGGACGTGTTCTAGCACATTATAGGAGGATTTTGTATTTTTCAGGATGCTTTTCCTCTAGCTGCTTGTTTTATTTTCCCCATGTTAAACAGTTCCTAAATCACTAATTAGTTTAATTTTTTTTTAATTTCTTTCCATGTTTTTATTAAACATAGATGAGAATAGAAATGTGTTTTTAAAAAATTGTTAAAATAGAAGTATTTCTAATATTTTTGTAAAATGAATGCACATCACTTTTATAAACATACTAGAGAATACTTTAATTTTGCAGATTTTTTAAGAAAAGCATAAACCTTTCTCTTTTCTAAATCTACAATTGATAGACAACAGGCAAGCTAGAGACTATTTCCCATAGGCTAACATGGGGGAAAAAAAAAGAAACAAGCAGTTAGAAAAAGAATATCATCTTAATAGATCATTTAAAATTACAACATTAGAATTATCATGAAAGAAATCCAGTAGTCAATATAGTTTATATTTATGACATCCAAATTTCATTTGTTTGATGACAGAAACTAGTATTCATTTAAAAGTAATCAACTTATTTGTAGTATTAATAGTCAATGTTTTCTTGTTACTAGGGAAGACATTTGTCGCCTTCTGTCTAGTAATATTTTTTCAGTTAAACCTTGGAATACAGATATACTGCTATTTCCTCATATTTTATTCCATTTTGATCCAAATATGTGTCACGTGAATGAATCTCTCATAGGATGACATTTTCTGACTTTTTACAGTTTTAAATTTAAAAAAAAAAAGCAATATATCAATATCTTAAGTGTCATAAATGATGCAATTTAATTTTAAATAAAAACATGTGCAAAGTAAAATTTTCATATACTTTCTATAAATTATTTTGATTTATTCATATTTGAAATATAGCTGCATGTTGAAAAGTAATGGCTTTTAATATCTGATGAATAACTCATGAAAACAATATTCATTTATTTATAAAGTGTGCACTGACTCTATAACATTGAGTGTATTTAAATACTTCTCTAAATCATTGATTTATATATCTTTTTTCATAAGATTTAGTGGCAAAAATTCATTTGCCCCGAATAACAAATAACTATTTACTGAGAAAATTATGAAATCTTCCCACTTTATAACACAAAAATTCTGACTCATCTATCACCTATTATCAATTTCCTTTAGTGGTAAAATATTTTTATAGTTGAATATAAAATTTTGTCATTTACAAATAAAAAAAACTCAATCACATTCTGTGTATTTCAATAAATGTAAAAGTAATTTAGATCATAAAAGAATGTTATTTATTGGTCAAATTAATATCACCTCCACTACCGTGATATTTCATTAGTGATATAATCTGTTTAATGTGAAAACAAATATGCAAAATTCAAGCGATATACTATAGAGAATTCTAATAATTTGGTTTATTCACAGTCCATCTGTATAAGTTATGGACCATAATTTATGAAATATTGCCCTAGAGAGACATGCAAAAAGTCCCACATTTTAAGGAATTTACTTAAATTATTTTATACTTACTTTATTGGATAGACCGATTTTTGGTATGATACATTAAGACATACATACATAAAAACATTTTTTTTATTATAGAATAAATAAAAACCTAATATACACAATTCGATTTATATTATTATAGTTCTACAAAATTTCCAATCTTCAGCGGTACATGAATGTTCCGTTTATCCATTGTCTTCATGGCAATATATCTAGAAAAACAATAATCATATATATATTAGATAAAATCAGAAAAGTACTTAGCATAATTGGTTTTCCAAAAATATTTGCATTATAAATATAAATTAAAGAAATAATGTAGGTTTCAATGACGTTTTCATAATTTCCCTCAAAGCAAAATTATGTCCGTAGAATTTACATACAGGTAACGATAAGTGTATATACAAGTAAGCGTAACGATTATGTTCCACACTTCAAAAAACAGTATAGGGATTCTATATTTGAGTTCATTCCAATAGGGATACTCTATGAAAGGCGAGTTCATTTTAAATGACAATTCCAATTTAAAACACAATGAAATCACAACTCTATCTTTGATCCAACACATATTTGACTTAAATCAGTTATAAATTAAAGTTATATTGACATTCTATATCTTTAATTCATTTCACTATATTCTCTTTTTCACATGTTGTGATTCCGTGTGCAAAAAAACCCAAAAAACAAGTAAATGTGTTGATGCCAGTTTCCAAACCTGACATTCCCCCAAAGCAAAATGATGTTCATGGAATTTATATTGCAATTTGACAAATAAATTCCAGCAGTTGAACTATAAACAAGCTAGTAGTTTTTGTAGATGTTATTTATAAGGAGTACACCATAAGTATGAAAAACAATCATGATAAACTTTAGGATGACCGGCTGAGTCTGCTCTGAAACACATACACTCTTTTAGAATATGCGATGAAGTAAATTATGATAACTTCTTACTGTACAATAATATAACCAACCCCCCCCCCCCCCCCCTCTACTTTTTTTTTTCCCAGAAAAAATGTGAATTAAGTAAAAACAACAAAAATGCTTAACATATACCACAGGCATTTAAATGCTCATGGTGGCTTTACATCACTCATGGTGTACCTATAAGTAATTTTTTAATGTTGTTTACTTTGTAAGTTTTAGTATTACATTTAAAAATTTTTTTTGCAAGACATAAAATAGATTATACTCACCCCCACTTCTCTCAAAGTTACGACAAATAACAGTTAAGCATTTATTTTACATTTAATATAGATAGATAAGGATTCCAATTTTCACCATAGTTTTCGTTATTGGGAGTAGATTTGTTTTGACAATATACAGGAATTTCCCCATCACTCAATCACTTACTGTTAATTCATTTTAATTGCATACTATGAAATCTAAAAATTTACATATGCAGTAAATTGCAGACTAAAATCATAACTCCTCACAGTTCATTTGATAAATTGAGGTAAATAGGATTCAATATCAGAAATTAGCGAAGACAGAGTCACTTTTTATACAATTAATGAAGAGCTGCCTCTGACTAGCAATAAAGCAGCGTATTTAGTATTACTACTACAATGGGATTTCTTTTTATTTTGCAATATTCTTTGCACATAATTATGCTATTATTCAATACCTACGTAAGTGGGGCCAACTGTATTACCACCAGAACGTTAATGTTATAAAGCTAAGGTTTCTTAGCCAGACAAAAATATATGACATAATATACAAAACAATTAATTTCCTTAATTACACTCATAGATAAAATTTTTTATATTGCTCCCAATACATCCTCATAGTCAAGTCAGAATAGCCCAAATGGCTGTCAATCAATTCAAAGACTGTAATAAATGATAAAAAAATTAGGTGATAAGCGATATTATAAGAATGACTTATCCGACTGCGTATTGTAAAACAAAAAATCAATATAGAATATAGTAAGGTTGACCTATCTATTTTTAAATCAATTTATTTTTTAATTCATTAAACATATTTTCTGCAACTATAGCAATACTAACCTCTTATGATTCTATTTCAACACAATCATCACTTGCAGAATAATCGTCAAAAATAAGACCTAGCAAAACTCCTTTTTCTTGTAACCTATTTTACATTGAAGTATCTTCATAAGCAGAATCAGAAATGGATTGTTGGTTCTCTTTACTGTTTTCAGATGAGCATCACGTCTGTTATAATTTAAACATCCACAGGCAATCTTTACTTGTTTGGGCTTAATGTCTTTGGGGATGAATCTTTGTCACCAAACTTATTGTTGCTCCTGAGATTTTGCTTTTACTTAAAGAAGTAATCTGAAAAAAAAAACAAACACATTTTTTACCTTTCCCAAACTAAAAACTTCACAATATCCAACATACATGCATTTAATTGTTCGCTATAAGCAATATGTTTTGTTTAACATTATAAAAGTATAGAAGATTCAAGGTGACAGAAAAAAAAATTTGCAATAACCAATAGTTTGCTACAATATCTGAGCTAGCAAGCTCCACTCTAGGTTGAAATGAGTATTTTGGATCTACAAATTTTATTTTGACAATCAAGATTTTAGACCCAATCATCATTTTCTCTGTCTAACTTTTCTGCTTTTTCCCTCATGTATCAGTAAGCATATGTACTTGCACCCGGCTCCTAATTTCTAACCCTAGCACCACTATATTACTTTTAACCCTTTGCGGATGGCGGCTTTTCAGAACTGATGTGGCCCAAAGGATGGAGCATTTCACTTCCGAACTGTTCCAAAGGATGGTGCATTTCACTTTCGAACTGTTCCCAAAGGACGGCATATTTTTTGCACTTAGCCTAACTAAAAAAAAAAAGTCATCCGTTACAGCATTCTACTTTTTTCAGGAATAAAGGAAATACTTATTTTCCATTAAATGCATATGTTACACGCAAATTATCTTTTATTTAAATATTAAAATTTCATATGATTAAAAATGATTAACTAACTTGATTAAAATTGTTACTTGTTACGCAGAAAAAATATTAAAATGATTGTACTTAATACTTTGCACAGCTAATAGAGATTATGTACAATTTTTAGGAAGAAAATAGCTTTGTTACTAATTAATACGCCTTTTACGCATAATGTATTTCAAACATGGATTCACACACAAACATTGCAAAATTTGCATTTATAAAAACTGTCCGTGTGCTCATCAGAAATACCAAATATCCACGAATCTTCATTATCTGCATTACTTTTATGACTATTCTGTTCGATTACCATGCTAGTATGCTAGTATATTCTTCTATACATAAAAATGTCTTGACATAGCCATTCCCTAATAAATTCACTACCGAACATTCTGCTAAAACCCAAACTTGAAAGAAAATACTCTCTTACATTCTAATAATTCACCAATGCAATCATTAAACTCAAATCGAAACGAGAACACATACTCAATAACAGCATAGCAAGAGTTTGGCAGAAATGATTTGTTTGTTTATATTACAAAACCATATTTTACCGTTTTGGATGAAGTGAGGATTCATAGGGACCTCCTATACCAAGGTTAAATATTTGCAAAATATGTTGTAAATGTTAGAATGGATATTTAGCACCATCTAGTATTCAAATAAATTCAAACGAATATGTTCCACATGAAAGCGCACATTGGTATCAGTCGCTCTTTAGGGTAAATTTCTCCTGGACGCGAATACATGACTGTCGTCCTTGAATGCAGTTTCACAGTTGACGCATGGATGCGCCTACCGTCCGCAAAGGGTTAAACAGCTAAATTAAAATTGTTGCTGATGATTTTTAATTTGTCAGTTTACCAAAATGTCAGTTATAGTTTTGTGACTAATACGTCTGTTAGTTCAAACAGTTTTCATTAGGCCTATGATGCGATTCCTCTCAAAACCCAACAACTGTTTCTAGAGCCATAGAGTATGTCTCAACAGCATCTTTGTACACAATTTGCAGTATGAAAGCAGGAAATAAAGTTTCATTTGCCTGTGAGTGAGAACACTGGTCGTTTAAAATGCTGCACTTTGCGTCCTTTTAATGAGCCCTATAATATCATTGGCACTGACAGTTTGATCATTTGCAAAACTTAATAAAACAACATGCATTCCAAGTTTAACGACTGTAGCTGAATTTTTTTTGCAACAGTGTATTTTCAAGCAGTATAGTAAAAGGGTTCTTCAGGTTTTAGTTTTGTTCCATGTAGAGTGAATTTATACCACCCAAGCTATTTGTGTTGTATAAAAAACCTTACTAGTAAACAAAATGAAATTACAAATAACTGGGAGCTAAAATTTCTGAAACATATTGGAAATGTTACATTATTATAAGTGTGCAGAATAAGTATAAAATACAATTTTAACTGTACAATTAAATTTAACTTTGTAATAAGAACTTATAAATTTAAGTAAATCCCGGAGAAACATAAAATACTTATGACTTTCCTGTATAACCGCTACTTGTTTTCAAAAAATTTCATTTTGAAAATAAATAATGAAATTGCGATACCAAGCACAAAAAATGCAAAGTATAACTTTGAGAATGGAGACATAAGAATCAAATTAAAAATTAAAATAAAAAGCTTTTTATGAAAACTATAACATACAGAGTAATATAAAATAATATCTAACTGTAAATAAAATCGTATCTGTTTACACAACCACCAAAACAAAATGATAAATGACAAAAAATATATCACAAACTTTTGAAGTGCATAAGACTATTAGGTAACTTATAAAATAAAAATGTTTAAATATGTAATTAATTGCAAATAGGTTCCAAATATGACAAAATAAGCATGTGATTGTTGCATATGTTAAACTGAAAAGATAATTTTTATTTTGTCTGCAAAATTAGTTACAATTTTGGAAATTTTCACATACAGACTATGCGGGGCGCGGTAGCCCATTGATTAGCGCGCTGGAGTTGCACTCGGTAGGCCCGGGTTCGATTCCAGCCACTACCAAAACTGCCGCCGTGTTCATGCGGAGTACGATCACGTTAAACATGTGGGTCCGAAAGTCCTTCAGAGAGGTTGGTGGTAGGGGAAGGAGGGTACGGTCCCTGTGGATGCCTCCCCCACTGGGTTCCGGTCCAAATTGGGAGGCACTTCCCGACCGTCCAAACAGTTACCTTACACCTTTTTGGTAGGTCGGACGGTCTGGGTTTCAACAACAACATACAGACTATGCATGTACATCTACGTTTCATACGTACCTCTGACTTGTATAATAACATATTAAGATAGACTTAACATATTAAAACTTGTTACATTGGCATTTCCAACCGCTCCATTCAATATTATAGCAGAAAACTTGAAATATTTATGTCATATTTGATGATTACACACAAAAATTCAAATATAACCGTTCATTATTTTCTGATGATCAGCTAAATTTAAACAATAACCAAGTAAATAATAAATATCAATACCGCATTTTACTACACAAGTAAACCTTTTAAAATCTTTAATTACTTTAACTAATGAAAGAAAAATTATAAACAAAACTGCTGATTGCATTATAAAAAACAGATTTATATTTTCTTATAAAACCAAACAGGAAATATACAGATATGACACTTTTGTGTTTATCTTTATTTATAGTATTATTAAAATATAAGATGATTAAGGTAATATTAAATTTTGAAATATAGTATGTGTCATCCTAACATGTATCTTCGAGATTCATTTTATATGAAAGAAGTGATTGAGGTAACAATGACAGCAAATATATTATATAATAATGTCATAATTTGTGAGTTTATATTCTTAAACTTTAAACATAAGCAAAGTTTCATAGATGTACTTTTCCCGTTTGTTTTTTAAACAAGCTCTTTTTACAATACAATCAGCATTTCTGCTTCAAATATTTTTTTTATTGGGTGAATTAATTAGAGGTTATGAATAGTATGTTTATTAGTACAATGTAGTGGAAAATTTTGAATACTGTTTGCCGAAACAAGGATAATAAAATTTAGATATAAGTACACTTCTTGAGAGCTAACAATTCTTAACAGGTATCACTTATTAGAATTGGATAAAGTATTCGTGAGTTTGTTAATAGTCATCATCCAAGACGATTAATGCACGGCAACACTAACAGATTCAGGGGGGGGGGGGGCTAGAGGACTAAAGCCCCCAAAATTAAATATTCTGCAGTAGATGAAATGACATTTTTTTCCCTGTACCCTTGTACAAGGTTAAAAAAAACTTATATTGTACCTTTGTACAATATAAGGTTAAAAAAAACTAACCCCCCCCCCCCCCCCCAATGGTAAAAACAAAATTATAAAACAGAAAGATTTGAAACATTTCGTCCTTGCATGATTAGAAAACTTGAAACATGGTAATAAATCACATGCTTATAGAGATGTTTACACAATTAAAATTAAAGCAAATTAAGAATTGTATAACATTCTAAACTTTATTTTTGTGTTCCGAGTATTAAAAAGATTCAAACCTATTCAATTACACTTCAGAAAAATTGAAATATTTTGCTATACAAGTGAAATTCCATAAAAACAGAATAATCGCGATCTACCGATTTCTGTTGGAAATCTTTAAGTTTTGCCTAGGCGGACATTAATATATTGATGTCGGACTAGGTTTTGATTAACTATAAAAATTTTATATCAGCAGTTCACATATTAAAAGACAAACAAAATTTCTTACCGTTGCACGTGAGAGTAGTTCGTTTATCGAAAAATCAAGATGGACACCGGAAGTCGTTCTGCACAGAGCGGTTGACTGACGAAAGACGCATGGTGCGCCCTCTAGGTTAACGGAAGTTCCAGAAGACGTCATACAACATTTCAAATGGAGTACGATTGGAACACATTGCAAGATGGTCTTAAGTAAGACGTCTGTGGACGTCGTGCTTAGGATATGACAGTTGTAGGATTTACGGGAGCTTTATTGGCTGTCCACTGGAAGTCTGTGGTTGTGTGGGATGCTTTGCTTTGCTTTACATTGCCATGAATATCTTGTAAGCAAATGCGATGGATTCGCTTCTTAATAAAAGTGATTTGAACTAAAATTGGAACTGTTATTTTTAACACCTCTACAGTAGTATTTTTACAACTACCATTTGACGTTGTTATCACTGCAACCCTGCTTAAATTCCAGCGAAGTTTTTCAATTCGTACCTCATTTAAATTTTATAACCAGAAGGTTTATCCTGTGCATCCTGACAGGTTATATGCATGAGTGTATCGTCATCCATCTTTCTGCTGGACCAACAGGTCTATGAATGAGCCAACTAGTTAAGTTATTATTAATTACCATCACTTATTTCAAATTGTTACGTGGTTATACCACATATCCGGTAAGGACAATAATTTAGAATCTGCTCATTTTCAGTGCATTACAGTTATTGACAAACTAGTGTACCTTTCAAGGCCAGAAATAATATTTAATTTTTCAGTCTTTTGAGTGCTCTTGCTTGTGAAATTTTTGTTTCTTTATATTTTGTAATCAGCAGAGCATTTATTTTTACATATTCCATGTTTTAACTGTTTATATATTCTATACTTAACATGAGTCCAGATATTTTTTTAATATATTATATAAAATTGTTTCACAGTGTGGAAAATACTACTAAGTAAGCATGCAGCACATGTACATATAAGTATTAAACACTATGTTTCTTCCGTGTGTGTTAAATTTATGACATATGAATTATTTTTAACTTTTTCTGTTTCCAAACATTTCTCAGTAATCAGTTCATACCCTATAAAGGTTTTTAATGTTGTTTGAATTAGTTCTATTTCTCATCTGATATTGCCTGCAAGTTACAGCATTTTATTTATTAAAAAATATTCATTACAGAAAAGAAATATACATTATATAGAAAGATTATTATATAGATATATTTATATAGATATATTTATGTTATGAACCAGTTTACTTACTGATCAAACTCTGCTTTTAATATTATCCAATTATGAATTAAAATTATTTTTCCAATGTAGACTGCATTTCCATGAGTTTCTCCATATATTATGTATTATGGTGAATTTACTTTCCATAAGTTTAAAAGATATCAATTAGCATTCCTAGCTCAATTGGTTTATTTCAATAGCTGAATACATTTACTTAGTATACAGCACATAAGTATTTTTCTTTGACATGAATGAAATTTGACTGGTTTCAAAACCGACATTTGTACACAATGTGACACGCTTGATGTCATACCATTTGAAGTTTAAGAATCTGTTCTCGCTATATAAAATTCTCTTCAGAGGTAGATTTGATATGTAAAACATTGTGATCCCTTTTCTAAACAAATTTACAGAAAATATTAAATTGAATCAATATATTTTCCAAAATAAAAGCGTGTTAAAATTTTATTAAAAGATATACCTGTACTATGTTATATTCTCGTGAATTAGAATATTTACCTGTAATATTTATATTTTCAGTGTATTAGAAGACATACTTATACTCTTTATATTCCCACCTGTGTATTAGAAAACATATCCATGCAATATATAGCTTTTGAAAAATGTTTCACCAAAATAAAACGGATGATATCAGAGTTTGAAAATTATCATTAATCCCTGTGATCTTTAAACCCAAAGGACATGATGGATATAATCCAATCAAAAATGTAATTCTGATAAAATTTATTTATATACATTTCTATATTATTTAAAACAAAACAGATTTACCTCTGTTTTAACTCATTGCGTTTAATCTCATTGCTTAGCAATATATATATATATATATATATATATATATATATATATATAATTTGTTTTTTACATTTGGTTTAATTCTGTTGTTTAGCAACTTATCATTTTTTTTCCAAATAACTTGGTAGAGCAAATATCGTCTGCATAATGCTATCTCAATGGGAGCTTTAATAATGTATTTTTTATTTATTTCTCCCCCGGTCCTATAAACTCGAAACATGGACTAAATTTTAAGTACTATTACAAGTCTACCCCCCAAAATTTTATCAAATTCGGTGCAGCCATTTGCTCTCTTGTTATGGTGAAACAATTAAACAGTCAGATTTTCAATTTTATTTATATAGATATATTTTTCCTGTTATATTTTAACAAACAGTAGAAATCTACAAAATTTTTTAAACTACATTTGAATAGGTTTGGGCATTTAGCTAATATTTTATAGCATCTAAACTTGTGTTGTAATTTTAACAAGTATTGGATACTATAATATATCAAAATATAGTTTGTTGCATGGTGAGACTGATTATGACCACAGAATGAAAATATAGTGGTTCATAGCTAGTATACATGTTAATAGTCCAGACATCAGCTATTTTGTACTGAAGAGTGCTAAGAAACTCAAAATAAGTTTACAGATGCTGGTAACTGCACTAATGATGGATTCCTATCTTTTGGAAAATCGCCCTTTGCAGTAATTTCTATGAGGGTGAACTTAGCTATTGTATCGTTCGAACTTCATGAATTTTGAAGTTAGCTGTCTAGTAAGACTTACTTTTTCAGAACTTACAGAATTTGTATACTGTTGTATTGCATTATTTCAAATTTATTTTGTGTTTTCTATTGAATGAGGAATTTTCACGGGTTTTTTTCTTATTTTTATCGTGTAGTAGAGAAAAAATCATAAATGATAGTATATATTTTTTTTAATTTTTGAACTTAGATAGTTAATATAAAAATGTTTAAACTCGCACTTAGCCATCCGGCGCGAAAACGCTGTTTCTGTAATGGCCGCTCTTGTGACGTCACTATGCATGTAAACAAAGAGCGCAATACACTGTTTACTGTGGATTCCGAGAGGTGCTCACTTGATTTTCCGACAAAATATTTTATTTATCATAGATTCTAAAACCGACCTACAAGTACTGTTTAGTACCTTGCTGCACAAATACAACGGTTAATTCAGTTGATAAGCTGTTTTTTAATGTTCCAAAAGATCCAATTAAACGAATAGCATGGACTAAACTAAAGCAATAAAAAGGGACAAGCAGAAAAATCCAAAATTATTGAATAAAACATCTCTTTGGTGTTGTGAAGATCATTTTTCGGTAAGTAAACATTTACTTCTGTTTAAATATTATTTACTTGGATTTATGGCCGTAACCAAGGGGTTTTTTCGGGGGTTCAAACCTCCCAAAATGAAAAAGTTAACATTAAAAAGGTAAAGATCCATCAAGATATGAAATGTGAGTTTAACCCCCCCCCCCCCCCCCCCCCCCGAAATCAAATCCTGGATACGATCTTGCTTGGGTCAATAATAAACTATAAATAATCATGTGTGTGTGTAAATAGTAATTTAAAATTAAAGAATTTTGTGGTCAAGTTAGGGATTGAATAATAAAACATACTCTACCATGTATCTCAAAATAATAAGTTTTAAAAACATAGAATCAAACCTTAAAAATATCTCACAATATAATTAAACAGGGATGGCGCTAGAATGTGCCCGAGGGGGGGGGGGAAGAGGTGGCAGTAATAAATATTTTAAAATGACGCCAGCGTTTTTGGCGCCACCTGTTATTAAGCCAAACAATTTATTGAAATAAAGAATGGCATATTAATTTATAATTATTTCTTTTTGATGATATCTATTGTACAAATAGAAATGTTAACATTATATAGTAATTTATAATAATAAATGGCTGTCATTCCTTGTGTAACAAATAAGTTGTGATCATAAGTTGTGCAACCCTCATTTGTGAAATAAAGATATATCTTATCAATATTTATCTGATATATATATATACTACTGATATATATACACTACTTTAACTATTATTTGTCAATATAAATGCATAATATCATCAACTTATGCAGTATTTATGCAGTAATGGTTCTATCAACTTTTGTCCCCATATACAGAACACAAAATCTCAGTGTCCCCCCCCCCCTTCATCTGCTAAATAAAATATTCCTTTTTTTTTGGAAGGGGGGGAGACGAAAAATTAAATAAATTATCTCTTATAATGCTTTTATTCTTCCAATTATATCAAAATAATATAATTTGACATATTACAGAATATTCTATGAAATTTCTTTAAGTTTCGATAAATCCTTTTAACTTTGTAATGGGAGACATTAAATCAAACTATAAATGTAACTGTTTTTTTAGAACTGTTTTTTGATTCCTCTCTATATTTCAGTTAAAGGAAGATATGGAGAATTATTGGCAATGGAACCTCACAAATCAGACTATGTCATTCAAATTTGGTTTTTTGTAGTTTGTATTGCATTTACATTTCTTGAGTATTTCAGGCACGCTTTATTTGTCTTTACATAATTTCAAATTATAATATAAACTACTATAAAAAGTCAATTATCAGCTTAAAAGCAGAATAGGACATTGTAGTGTGTGACTATTTCCACGTGCAATCAAAATTAAAGTTTTAAATGTAAAGGAATTATTCATGCATTTGAATTAGTTTTAGATTTATTTGTCAATATTAATGAAGATCATACATACCTCTTAGTTTTAACTCCTCGCATTTCTGCTCCAATAAAATTGTGATTCGTTCCCGGAAACGAAAACATACATAAAGCGTTAATTTTAGAAAGATTATCGAATTGTCCTTTGACAAATCCCGGAAAAATCGACATCTTAAACAAAAATGAATTGGATGGGTTATACAAATAAAATATACGATAAAATTACACAAGATTATAGGCTCAAAAAATGATTTCTAAACTACGAATGCGAAGAAGCGAATTGATCTAGCGTTGTTTTTAAAACGTAAACACTGATACTTCATGCACAGTGACGTCAGAGCCAATCACGTAGCGTTTCAAGATCACATGACATCGCGTCATTTTTCGCTTATTTAAACTTTAATTTTTAATTTATTCAAACTCATTTTGACATCATTTAATGTGACATATTTGAAAATAGTAAGCCTAAAATTACCAGGAAAATATAAAATTGAGCATTTTCCCCACGTGTGCAAATTCCTCATTGCTGGTCGATTTGGATTTATGGTGTAGTACAAGTGATAATGCTGTATTGGGGCTTGTTGGAGATATTTCAGATTTTGAATATCTTAAAAGCTTTCTTTTTTTTTGCATGAAATGTTTGTTGTGGAATTATGTTTTTATTTGCTGGCTAGTTATTTAGTTGTGGGGGGAATGCAGGTTTTGCTAACTGCATTAATGGCAGTGATGGAAGGTTCAAAAGATTTATATCCTTTTTTCATAAAGTCAACACGTTCAGGATTAGTGAATGACATGATTAAATTTGAATATTTTATTTTGGGGCAGTCTTTCTGTCTTCAAGTGTTACAGATTGTGACTTGTGGCTTTTTAAAAGTTCTTTATAACTTCAGACTCATTTATTGTGTCAATATGTAAAGGATAATCATCTGGTTCATATGTTAATTTCTGTGAACATTTGATGATTTTAATGTTTGGTAAAGATGGAGAATATGTTTACACTCACGGGCATAGCCAGGATTTAATTTCGGAGGGGGGGGGGGGGGCGGGGGGGGGGGGAGACATTTTTTTTTGGTTGCCTGAAAATTAATTATATGCATTTTTGCTGCCCAGTAGCTGAAAAAAATATATGTAGATAATTATTACTTGTAGTTTAATTGGGGAAAGTTGATTGGGATTGATTTTGGAGGGGACGGTCCCTAAGATCCCCCCTCAGCCTACATCCTTGTTCTATTTAATGAAAGAATCTATAAATGTACATGTGTATTTATGTATACATACTTTACAATTTGAACACACTAGCTGGCAGCTACAATCAATACCAGTTTTTTGAATTTCATATAATTCTCTGAAGTAATAGTAGAACTAGATGCAACATGTTGCTGAAAAACACCATTAAAATAAATTTGGTCCTAGATTTCATCAGACATATTTAAGTTGGTATAAACTAGATCAAGCACCTAATATATTCAAAGCAAAAACAACGTGACTGACAATATTTCTGCAGTTCTCCGTCAAAATCTGTGCTTCTGTGTGATTGGTCAGAGCAGAGCGTGACGTTGACGTATGTGCACAAGAATATGCGCGTTGGGCGAGGTTAAAAATTTGCCCTTTACCGGCTAGGCACTTGTCAAAAGTAATACAAAATATAGCATGACATCACTTACCGCTAACTTAGGTCGCCAACTGATGATGACACACGTGGTTGAAGATAGGTGGAAAGAAGTTGCCAATGCTGCAGAAAGAAATGAAAGGGAGAAAAAATAAAACATTTCCTGCCAGTTTTTTTTCTCATTTCTTTCTGCAGCATTGGCGACCTTCTCTACGTGTGCTTCAACTACATGTGACATCCTCAGTGGCAGACTTGACTTGAGGAAGTAGGGTTACACTTCTTGTTGATCCTGAAGAAGGCTATAATTTGCCTTTAAAACTCATAGACCAGTTTATTTTTGCATATATGGTGTATTTACAAAATTTTTAAATCTTTTGAAAATATTTGTTTGCTTGTTTTAATAATTTGTGCAATGTATATTTCTTATTATTTTTGTTTTTAGGGCAAGCCCTTAGAGTTTGGAAAACAAGATGACCAAAGCCGAAGATGGCTTAATGAGTTTAGAATGAAATCTTTGGCCATTCCAATTAGTCTACAAACTATTGATCGTAAGTTACATGACTTCAATATAAAAAATCTGATGTGAGCAGCACATGACTTTCCTTATACGAAATAGGATTCAGAAGTTCCCCGGACTGAGTCTATAACTTAAAAAATATTATTCATTAAAATGTTGAAACACATCCTCCTTCGAAATAAGACGCAACGACACACTTTTGCCATCGCTTGTAAAGGTCATTGAAACACTTCTGGAATCCATTTTTAGCCATGTTCTTTAATTCAGCCAGCGATGCACTTTTAACTTCATCTGTGGATTGAAATCGACGACCCTGCAAGCGACTTGCCAGTTCAGGAAATAGGCTGAAGTCGCAGGGGTGCCAGATCAGGGGAGTAAGGAGGATGTGGCAAAACAGTTGTTTGCGTTTTTGCAAAAAAGTCAGTGACAAGGAGGGATCAGTGTGCAGGAGCATTGTCATGCAAAAGCACCCATGACTGCTCAGCCCCAAAATTTTTGGTCTCTTCTTCTGGATCAACTCATTCAAACGATGAAGGATGTCTACATAGAGTTCCTTGTTCACAGTGCGTCCTTCAGGGATAAATTCCAGATGCACAATGTCCTGAATATTGAAGAACACCTCTAGCATGACCTTCCCTTTAGAGTGATCTTGGTGGAATTTCTGCTTGCATGGAGATTGTGGTGATTTCCACATTATCAATGCTCTCTTGGATTGTGGGTCGTATAAAAAACACCATTTCTCGTCTCCAGTAACAATTCTGCCAAATAAGGAAGGATCTTTGTCAACAGCCGAAATTACGTCTCCTGCCATTTCCATTCAAATTGCCTTTTGGTCTTCAGTTAACATGCGGGGGGACGATGTGTTGACACACCCTATGCATGTTAAGATCCTTAGTCAGTATCTGTTGACATGTAGCCTCGGATATCGTAACTGATTCTGCTATTTCCGCTATTGTTTGCTGCCTGTACCCACGTACCCGGCACTTTCCCTGCCTTCTCTGAAACATCGATACCACTCAAAAGCTTGCGTTCGCGGTAATATATCACTGCCGTACACATGCTTCAACATTTCGTAAACCTCCGTAGCACTTTTCCCCAAGCGAACACAAAATTATATTAATTCTCTTCTCAAGAAGTTATAGACTCAGTCTGGGAACTTTTGAATCCTACCTTGTATAATACAATGTATTTATTACTTTTACAGTAAAAACAAAATAGGTTATTCTTATAGTAGATACTTAGATTTTTTCTAAGATATTGAATTTTCGTCAGATAGTCGTTATTTTCATTGGTTTAGCATCATTTTTATCAATTTGGCGAGATTTTCTTTGATTTGGTAACATCTAAAAAAGTCGCCACGTTGGCGACATTCTGCCAAATTCATCATCAAAATCTTGGCAAGCGTTATGGACTGAGAAATAATTTATTCTTATAGCAGATAAATGACTATTGGTATTCAAATGCAAAAGTATTACTCAAAGTATCTTTTTTCATCAATGAAACGAGCTAGATCCATGATAATGAGTCATCAAATTTATTTCATGTTATTACATATGAAAAGTGAACATGTTTCTCAATAGGAAATATTTTTTTTTATTTTAAATAATTTTTTTGAAAAATGTGTAATATCTTGAGAATAGCTTATGCTAGCATTCTAAAATTTATGTTAATCGTTTTCTAATGAAAAATTACATAAGAAATGTCTTATTTGAGGTTTATGAATGACTTTATTACAGGTTATGATTTTTTCAATATTTTACTTGAAAATTTAGGGGGCTTCTGAACATTGATTGCATATAAAAACAATAGGATTCCAATATTCACGGATTGTAATTTTTGTACCAAATTTTGTTCGAATCAGTCCATTATCGTCAGTTATCGTCTCCACGGACTCACTGACACACAGACATCGCCTCAAAAATGTTCGATTCATGATCAGGGATGCTTCAAATGTGCTCTCCCGTCGAAAATTCGAATTCCCGACCCTATCACAATACTTATATATTATTGTATATAAGGAAAGAAAAAATCTGATGTGAGCAGCACATGACTTTCCTTATACAGGTGAACCTCGATATGTCAAACCTTGGTATCTCGAAATATTTTCATCTCCCTTCATGCACAGTATAAAACTAATGTAAAACAAACTCTTTAACTCAAAATTTTTTTAATCAAACTCTTGATATTTTGAATTTTTTTCATCTTTCCATTTTCATCATTTCATTTAGAAAAATACGATCCAAAAAAAGGGTTTAATGCAGATGAAACAAGACTATTTTTTAAGTGTATGCCTGATAAAACTGCGGCCATTAAAGGCATGTCATGGCGGGAAAAGGAGCAAAGAAAGATTAACTGTACTATTTTGCACTAATATGGATGGTTCAGAAAGGCTCAAACCTCTTATGATAGGTAAATCTGCTAAACCCCAATATTTTTCAAGAATAAAATCTGTTCCAATGACTTATTTTGCGAACAATAAGGCTTGGATGACTGCCAAAATTTTCACTAATTGGTTGAAAGAACTAGACAGAAAAATGTCCCGTGAAAATCACAATATTGTTTTCTTCTTGGACAACTGTACAGCGCATAACGTGCCGAAATTAAAATTCACAAAAGTTCATTTCATGCCACCAAACACAACTTCTAAGTTACAGCCTTTGGACCAAGGTATTATTCAGATTTTTAAAGTAAACTATCACCACAAAATTAAGCTCATTTGGAAAATGTGATAGATATTGAAGGATTCAGTACCTGTAACCAAACTGTCATAGATGACTGTTTTGCAAGTAAAGAAATGCAAGATTAAATTTTAATAATGTATATTACATTAAATGTGTATCCAATCATTTCAAGCTTCGCTTTATTTGTTGTCAGCATTTTCTTGGGTAATACCCAATTCTCTGTCTGTAAGATAAAGTAAGTGATTTTTTTAAAAATGTGTAAAGTATAGGACTAGGATGTATATATTCTTTTATGAATTCCTTAAAATTTTTCAAATTTGACATATCGAGGTTCGACTGTATAATGCAATGAATTTACTATTTTTACAATAAAAACAAAATAGGTTATTCCTATAGTAGATATTATATTCTTTCCAAGATATTGAAATTTTGTCAATAGTTATTTTTATTGATTTAGCATCACTTTTATCTAATTCACGAGATTTTCGTTAATTTGGCAACATTTAAAAAAGTCACCAAGTTGGCTACATTCTGCCAAATTCGTCACCAAATGTTATGAACAGAGAAATAAGTTATTCTTATAGCAGATAAATGACTATTGGCATTCAAATACAAAAATATTACTCAAAGTATCTTTTCTCATGAATGGAACCACGAGAATGATGTCACCAAATTTATCGCATGATTATTACATATGAAAAGTGAACATGTGTCTCAGCTGTTAATTTTTTTTTTTTCATTTATGGGATTTTTTGATAAATTTATTTAAAAAATGTGCAATATCTCGAGAACAGTTCATGCTAGTGGTCTAAAGTTTGTGTCAATCGTTCTCTAAGGAAAAATTACATAAGAAATGTCTATTTGCGTAACTTTATTAAAGGTTTTGATTTTTTCAAAATTTCACTCAAAAATTTAGGATGGGTTCTGAACATTCGATTGTGTTTAAAAACAATTGGCTTCCAGTATTCATGGGTTGAAGACCCAGACCGTCTGACTCATCCTGAGGACTTGAGTAACTATTTGGACGGCTGGAGTATTCACGGGTTGAAGACCCAGACCGTCCGACTCATCCTGAGGAGTATTCAAGGGTTGTAATTTTTGTACCAAATTTCATTCGAATCACTCCATTCGTTCGTGAGATATCGTCTCTAAAGACTCACTGACACACACATCACTTCAAAAATGTTCGATTCATGATCAGGAATGCTTGAAATGTGCTCTCCCGTCGAAAACTCGAATTCGAATCCGTCACATTTCCTTATACATTATACTATGTATATAAGGAAAGTAATATAGTGTAAATGATTTGATATAGATGAGGGATGGAGCAAAATCATTTCTAAAATAGACAAGGCACATTAATATTAGAATTTAGCAGTGGTCTACTAGATCAAGACTAGTGATTTTATAATTGAACCAGTAAAATTGCTTTTCACTAGTTCTCTAGTCGAATTGCCAGTAAAAGTTTTCTTTTTTTTTTTATAGGAAAATGCCATTTTCTCCTTAATGCAAGGGAAACTGAAACAAAAGGAATGGTCATTGTAGGGTCATGTATCATACACCGATAATACATATATTTATAGTTCTGTATCGGTACCTTAATAGTTTAATAGTTTTGTACATCGATATGATAACTTTGTATCGATATGCTCATCACTACTCAGCCTTGTGATTGCAAAACAACCTATGTTGAAAAACATCATGCTGGGAAAAAGTATGTTAAAGTTTTTATCAAATTGACTAATGCTATTGAAAATTATACCAATATTTTTGTAAAAAACAGGTTTAAATAATATATTTTCATGCTTCTGCTTTTGATCGCATTTTTAATAAATATAATGCAAATTTTACACTATGACATATCCCCGGCCGCCCACTTTGCTGCTCTATGTCCTAGGATGAGCCGGACGGTCTGGGCTTTCGACTACGACATATCAACTGTGACAAAATTTGCCTATAAAAAGTAGCATATTTCTTGCATTTACTTTTCCATATGAGCTGTGAGAAAATTTTTAAGAAAAAGTAGTGTATTTCTCATGTCATTTTGCCATATCAACTGAGAGAAATATATTTGAAATAAGAAGACTTACTTGTTTCAGCAAAGTAATGTAAGTTTATTTCCAACATTTTTGCATAACAAGAGATTGTATTTTTTAATGTACATTATGTTTGTATTCCCATATCTGCTTAAAATATGCCTTTAACAAAAATAGCATAACATTAATTCATTAAAAAAAGTTTAGTCGACTTTGTAAAGGCAAAACAATATATCCTTCTGCTATCATAAGGCAATATTTGAAACCAATATTTTAAAATTTGATTTCATGGCTGGCTGTTTTAACGGCTAATTTTTTTACCAACTACATAGTTGTTTTTATAAAATCACGTAGTACATAATGCTGCACAGGAAGTGAGTAGAAATTCTTCTAGAAAACTCTGAGAGTTTAATTTCCAAGTTTAAGTATGAGTTCTGTCAAAATAATGTTCATACTATGCAGTTCTCTCTAACCTATTTCAATGCAATGTTATACTAAAGAATTCCAAGTTGTTCGCAGGTGGTAAATTTTTTTAAACTCTTATAACTTTGTTAAATGTGTACTTCAGAAATTTATAAACAAGCTATTAAAAAAATGGCTTCGAGATAATCTTTTGCAGGTTGCACAGAATATGTATGGAAATTGAATGTTTGTGTCTCTTGTTTTGCAGCATTTAAATTTTTTTTTATTATGTTATTAGTTATTTAATTTATTTATATATCAGTTCAAATAAAATAATTTTTGTTCATTGACAGCTCATAGATATTCTTGTTTATTGATTCCTCATTCTCCTGGAGCACCTTTTGATTTATCTGAGGATAAAGATCTTGGACAAATATTGAAGAATTTTATTGAAGAAAGAAGTGAGTTGTATGGTGTCAGTTTACAGATATTTCTCTACATTAAAAAGTACTAGCTGACTATAACATTATTTTCAAATTCACAAATTTTGCACCCGTTGAGTTTCACTATCTAGTACAGTGACCGCCGCTTATAAGAAACACGTTCGTTTCGCTCGTTTTGTTTCTTATAAGCAGTTGTTTCTTAAATCCGGAAATTTTTTAAATATCGTTCTTCCATTGTAAATACTAACTATTGAACACAGTTTTACAGAATTTAAAAGATAAATGTATATAAGTAAAATATTAGTACGTACATAATACATTTGTAAATTAAGTTTTGCATTCAAAAATATTTCTCATTTTACAAATTAAGCCTTACAACTTAAATTATTATCTATATGCATATAGTATGCAGTTAAATAAGAATAAAAAGTAAAACTCATAGGTCGTTCATTTATGTATAAGAGCATAGTACATTTTCATACATACCGTAATCTATTACTGAAGAATAGCAAAAAACTTATCCAGTATTGTTTGTGCTAACGAGTCTGTGATTAGTTTACGTACATCCATTTCTAAATCATAAAACAGTCCATAAACTTTTTCTGATGCCCCTCTGTGTTCAAGAGTTTTTCTAATTATAGTTAGGGCTTCTCGCGACTGTTTGGCTGTAGGAAAATTTTCTTCTTGTGGAACGTCGTCTTCATTTTCTTCTTCATAGCAAACATTCTGAATTTCCGCACTATGTCATCATCATTGTTTTCTTCAGATGTTTGTAAATTTTCGTCGATGTGAATCCATTCTTCGAAAGGTGCTTTAAATTCTTCTTCATCTTCTGCTGGTATGGCAACATTATTTTTCAAAAATCCTGCTTTACGGAAGCAATTAAAAATGCATATGTCAGAAACTTTTTTCCATGCGCCTGCGATCATATGGATAGCATCAAGCAAGGTTGTTTTCTTACTTATTGACTACACGGAGGTGGAGAATCATACTTTTTAAGTAAACTTTGCTTTTCAAGCAAAGTAAGGGTTTGCGACATGCTTCACTAGCAAAACATAAAATGACTAACTAAAGCTGTACGAATCTTATTTGAGTGCATAAGCAAAGATGCCTTTCCTTATCAGTACGTTTCCTTAACTGCCAAAAGATTAAAGCTCGTTTCTTACTGGTTTGGGGTTGTACTCCCCAAGTCTTTCTGCGGAGAAATCCTCTGTCATCCTTTGTTACATAGCAAACTCCCACCCCCTCCCCGTACGCCCAGAGACAAGAGATAACAACTCGTCCTTCAGTTAACCTTAAACAAATCGATTTTTTTTTTTACACCAGCGTCGCAAGGAAATCAACAAATTTTCTGTAGAAAACTGTTTCTTATAAGCGGAATCGTGTTTCTTATAAGCGACACAATTTTAATGTTAAAACGAAGTTTGTATTTGTTTCTGTCGTTTTGAGTCTTATAAACGGCTGTTTCTTATAACCACTGAGTCTTATAACCGGCGGTCACTGTACTGCTAAAACTATTGTACAAAAATATGAAATGTGGTATATTTGTAGAGAAATGTTAGGGGAATACACTGAAATGAACCATTCTTCAGCTGTTTCCTCCTTGTGGTTCTTTTGCTATGTTTAAATATTCATCATGGCGATGATTTTAGGAATCGTATATAAGTTAAAAAAAATGTCTAATTAAAAAACGTTCTATTAATTTAAATTTAATCTTTATATAAATAAAATTGAAATTCTGTCTGTTTATTTATGTGCATGAGTTTGTCTCATTATTATGGTAGAATGGCTTTACTGAATTTAATGAAATTTTGTGGGTAGCCGTGAAATATCCCCAGTTAAAATTTTGTCTGTTTCTAGTCTGTAGAACCAGGAGTTGTCGGGATTAAATAATGAACCTCCAATAGAGACAGCATTATGTAGTTGATATTTGCATGGCAAATATATTTGAAGAAAAATATATCATGTTGCCTAGCAACGGAATTAAATCCAATGTGTATATACAGTAGATGATTTTACAGTGGCGGCTCGTGAGCGACATGTAGAGGGGGGCGCTCATCTATGTATGTATGCCTATATATATGTGATAATATTGGATCACCACAAATGAATTGATCTCCGTGTAAAAGTAAAATGAAAAGGCATCTCTTTACTCAGAAGTTCTCTTTATTTACAGTCGCCTTCACTTCACCCTCGTACATCCAAGATTCTCCGTAATGGAGACCCATAGACATTTTAACAGCATTACATGATTATAGCTACAACTCTCAGATATCGGAACATAGAATTGGTCTGCTAGACAGAGCTCTCTCTACATGAATAAAAATCAAGCTCTCCCATCTCTCTGAGATCTTCTGTCTAAAATCTGCTCTGCACAGCTCTTTATAGTCCCATTAATGAGAACACTTACAAAACTCGTGATATACTTCACATATACTTCTGAGGACACTTATCTAGTTTCCCGAGACTTGATAGTGGAATGGTTTACATCATTAGAGGTACTTGACTCTATACCGAACTCGCGAAGCTGTCGTCCTTCTCATTACCAAGATACTTATCCGATACTTATATCCGTTCCCACGTTGATATTTACGTGATTACTGCCCCTATATGGTCTAATTTCATGATATGAAGAGTTTCTCGAGTATTAACCTCTTACCAGTGCTTATAGCTTAGGCTCTCCATTCTTTCAACATGGTTTATCATTAACTTTTATGGCTCCTCAAACTGGATAAGGACTTCAATTAATGTTAAGAGCCAAGAATGTCGGCGACGTTCTTATAAACTAAAATCTTCTCTGATATAGAAATTTTAAAATCGAAAAATATGTATCATATCCCCCCCCTCCAGTCTCAAGTCTCGGTCCACCTCTACATTACATACATGATACTCTCTACAATACTCTGAATACATTGCCAAAAATCACACTACAAATTATAATATAGAAATAAACTCTTACACTTGTTATATCAATCTTCTTAAGGTATTTTTATCCACTCAATTTTAATATATCCTTATGTAAATATGCTATCTGTTATTTATGTTATAAATGTAAAATTCCAATAAATTAATTTAACTTTTAATTTGTTACAAAATCTTCTTTTATTCCTATGTAATATAATATGTGTGATAAATGTAGAATTCCTTGATCAGGGGAACTCTCATACACCATTCATTCTTCTCACAGTGTTGATGTTTATGTTGTTATGTTGTTGTATCGATACACCCTAATCTCTAATATGACCATAATATACTCAATATAAAATAAAATAAACAAGAATTTTCCAAGAACTCTTAATTCTGTGACCCTACCTATTTTCTTAATTAAATTTAAGTTACTATCTCTATCTTACTCATCAATATACATGAAATACATACAATTCAAATAATCAACATACTAGCAATTCTAGGATTATATGAGATTATACAGGATTTTTCTTAGTACCTCCACCTCTCACATACCTTGACATTTACAATTTCAAAGTATAACTCTTTATTTTATTCTAAAAGATTCCTTTTTTTTTTTTTTTTTTTTTTTTTTTTTCTACTTCCCTATGTACATGGTACCCTCTCTTTCTTCTTACTGATATCTCCTAAGGCCTTCCTAACTCTTTTCTCTAAATCCTCGTACTCCTTCTTTTTCCCATTATATTCTACATTACCATCTTAATTCGTTATCTCTTTTCCTTAACTCTCTTCCTTAACTCTCTTATATTTTTTCTTAATCCAATAACACTGGCAGTGGAAACATCAGCTTATCCTCACTTGGGATTGATATATCCTTTCCCAGTATCAATGCCAAAGGGTAAGTCAAACACTCCTATCAACATAAATCTTACATTCAATCTCCTCTCCCTATCTATTACTTTTTATTTATAGGTTTGCCTCTCTGCCAGGTTTCCTGCTCTCTTATCTGAATTCTCCCTATCTTTATCTAACCTCTAATTCCTCTTTACTCTATCCTGTTTCACTTTTATATCCAATTATCCTCAATACAAAAATCATTATCAATACAATATCATTATCAATACAATAATCATAATTACACAATACTCTTCTCAATTATAATACACTTCACTACTATACCTTCACTCTTTCATATACATTTCTTCAAACTTTATTTAATTCTCATAAAGTGGAAGAAGTAAAACAACTCCTCCTAAAATGTTTTGATCACTCGGCAGAAGTATGGCAGAATTCCGGCATCTTCTGTCCCAGTATCAAAATAAAAAATTTTCTTTAGTATAATACTAAAGTGTTTTGAAAAATGTTGGTAGGTATCTTTGTGTATCCTTTCGATAGGAAAGAATCCACAAAGCGACACTCCTTTCTATAACTTCATTTAATAAATCCCTACTTTCTAACTTTTCTCCGAATTACTACGAATCTGTTCCTAATTTCTACCCAAAATAAACTTTCTGGAAATCAAGGAATTTCTTCTCCCTGATATCCACTCCTAATTAATCAATTATGTATCTAAATTAATTATACTTATCTTATACACTTTTAAACAATAAGAAAGAACTTCCTCTTGTACAACAATTTTAGAATCACCTGAAGTACTAACACACATCCATAAAGTTAAAGATCAAGAAAATGTTTCTCTGCCTCCTTCATATCCTTGTCACAGATACATAGAATAATATTAAATCTTTTAATCTTCAATTGCTTGTTCCAAATATGTGAACTCATCTATCTTCCTATTTAAATCTCTATTAAGTTATGTGAACTCTAGCTCCTAAGCTAATCACTACTCTTATCATAATCATTAAAATCACTAATATTTCGAAAAATCTTATTTATTATTTTTCGAACTTCTACCCTAAGTTAAATTTTTTAACTCAAATGTTTCTGCTGGATAAAAATGTCTTAATCTCGTAGAATGTACAATTTCTGTGTTTTGTTTACTTAACATGTTTGGTTTATCTATTTCAAAATTTACACTAGAAATTTTATTTAATATGGTATATGGGCCTGTATACGGTGAAGTTAATTTTCTTGTATTGGGATATTTAAATTCTTCTAGCATAACTAAATCTCCTACTTTAAAATCAGCCTCTTGGAAGTGGATGTCATATCTAAGTTTATTTTTTAAATGATATTTTTCAGTCCTTTCTTTTGCAATCTTTCGGGCTTCCTCTATTGATGGGTAGATCTCATAATTATTCAATGGTGACTTATACGGTAACTTTCCATACATTAAATAATTTGGAGTATATTTAGTCACGGAATGTGGAGTATTATTATATTCTGCGGTTACCTGTTCTAATAATTTAGTCCATGCAATTTTACCTGGAAATGAATTAATTTTGCAAATTAATCTGGTTATAATTGTTTGATTTACGCGTTCGTTTTTTCCGTTAGATTGTGGTCTATGAGCTGAAGTTAACAATTGAGTTACATTGTAACTTTTAAGAAATCGCTTAAATTTGGATGCGGTAAAAGCTGCATTTCGATCCGTTAATATTTTCCTTGGCGCTTGAATTTGGAATATTTGTCTTAAACAATTTATATAGGTGTCTGTGGTAACACTCTTTGATGGAAATGTCCATACATATCTAGTTGCATGATCAATTATAACATGTAAATATTTCTTTGCAGAATTGTAGTAACTTAACCCTCCTACAGTATCCATGGATATGATATCAAAAGGCTCTATCGCTGGAGGTAAACATCCTAATAACCCAAATTTCTTCTGTTTCGAAGGCATCTCTTTACTCAGAAGTTCTCTTTATTTACAGTCGCCTTCACTTCACCCTCGTACATCCAAGATTCTCCGTAATGGAGACCCATAGACATTTTAACAGCATTACATGATTATAGCTACAACTCTCAGATATCGGAACATAGAATTGGTCTGCTAGACAGAGCTCTCTCTACATGAATAAAAATCAAGCTCTCCCATCTCTCTGAGATCTTCTGTCTAAAATCTGCTCTGCACAGCTCTTTATAGTCCCATTAATGAGAACACTTACAAAACTCGTGATATACTTCACATATACTTCTGAGGACACTTATCTAGTTTCCCGAGACTTGATAGTGGAATGGTTTACATCATTAGAGGTACTTGACTCTATACCGAACTCGCGAAGCTGTCGTCCTTCTCATTACCAAGATACTTATCCGATACTTATATCCGTTCCCACGTTGATATTTACGTGATTACTGCCCCTATATGGTCTAATTTCATGATATGAAGAGTTTCTCGAGTATTAACCTCTTACCAGTGCTTATAGCTTAGGCTCTCCATTCTTTCAACATGGTTTATCATTAACTTTTATGGCTCCTCAAACTGGATAAGGACTTCAATTAATGTTAAGAGCCAAGAATGTCGGCGACGTTCTTATAAACTAAAATCTTCTCTGATATAGAAATTTTAAAATCGAAAAATATGTATCATATATACATATATACAGTACAACCTCGAAAATCCGGACATCCAAAATCCGGACGTTTTCCGAATTTTCGTTTTTTTTTTTTTTTTTTCCCCGGACTAACGAAGTCGTGGATTTAAAAAAGATATAATAAGGTAAGATTATTTATTTTATACATAAGATTATTTATTTTACCGTATTTTCCGGTTGACTTTCTGAACCCGGAAATGAAACGAAAGTTTAGATAGACGGCAGTAGATAGATAGGCTCGTGGTTGGAGCGTGTATTGAGTTATTAGCGTTAATCCCTCCTCTCCCTTATTCAAGTCACAACTCCTGATGAATTATTTCGCGTAAAATATACATCGTTATTTAAATACGGAATTTTTATTATCAAAATTTCTTTTTCTCATTATTGAAAAAGACATTTTTCTGAAACAATGTAATTTTTAATATTAAACACTTTAAAACGTTATCGTAACATTTTATCACAGATGTTCAATTAAATCTAAAAATCCCGAGAATTCATATTAACGCCCACGGAAATTTATTTTATTCACTTCGTAGTACGATTTCCATTCTTCAATGTATTCTGTTTTGTCTTTAGAATCTCCACCCCCTCCCGATATCTGACGATTTTTTCGTTCTCGTCGAACGTGTCAGCTTGAAATCGACTGTATATTTTGCCTTTTTTGTTTAGAAAGCCATATTTACATACTATAAATAGCAAATAAATAACTAAATAATATCGTATCGCACAGAACCGAGCAACAAGGTCATTAACACACAGACCTTTCAAAGGGGTCGGCTTGCCACCGGTGACAGTCGGCTGTGTTTACGATTAGGAACTAAGCAAATTCCTTTCTTCGCTTTCCCTGCCCCACCACTTCCGGGTGCTGCTGTAACCTAGTAATGACTCATCGTAATTTAGAATAATCATTGAGAGGAGAGATATTTTCTTTTTTGGAAAAGATATTTATTTTATCTACTGCGATATTTTTTACACATTTGACTATTACTAATAAAGTTTTTACTTTTTTCAGAGTCATCAGTCTTTTTAAACATAACATTATATAGATGCTAGATAATAAATAAAACTTAAATTATTATTTTTTGTTTTTCGTTCATTAATAGCGAAAACGGTTTAAACACATTTACACTTTTAAATATATCGTTAAAAGTGCTAATCCTCGATCTTTATTAAATCTCAGTACTGCATTAAATCTTCCGGCGCTTCATTAAATCTCGACAAAGCCGATATAACGGAAGTTCTGCACTTTGGTGATGATGCGGCATGCGCCAATCGTAAATAAATTGAATGATGGCGAAATTCGCGATATGATATTAAATAAAAAAGATCGAAGTAGGGACGATAAATGTGGAGAAGAAAAAATACCCATTGAAAATCTTATGCAAAAAATCGATCATGCAATTAAAGGTCTTGAACAAAGAAGCATTATAACCGAGCAGAAGTAATGTCCATCTACAGGATAAAGAAAGCTGCTTTTCCATAAACCAAAATTAATGAAATAACAAATGTTAATTCAAATATTTAAATGAAATGATAAAATGGAATTTTATCATTTCGTTTCATTCACACATTCTAAATTATTAATGTGTATATTTTTTCTTAGAAATTTCTTTTGCCGTATTTTTTAGATTAAATAATATGTTTTAATTGATTAACTTAACTTTTGCCATTATTTTTACTAAAAATAGGGCTTTATAGTGTATTTAGTTAATATCAAATCTGAATTTTATTCAAATTCTATAATCCGGAAAAAAATCGAAATCCGGAATCGGCAAAGTCGGACGAGTCCGGATTTTCGAGGTTGTACTGTGTGAAAGGCCCAGACCATACAGCCAACCAGGGGTTTACGGCAGTTTGATGTATGGCCGGCGAGGTTGTACTGTATATCATATATATTATATATATATATATGTATATATAAAGCATATGTACACGTACATATACGTATTTTGGGCATAGCAACGAGAGTATTAAAAATATAAACAACGGATGTATTAAGTAAAATAATGTACCTCCCACCTGCTTGCTCGTTCATAAAATCCTGACATATGGGAACATATCTTTCCTATTGAAAAACATTACATAGTCCTAATTTATATTAAAGTAAAATTGTATGGGGCTAGTTAAACTAAAAGTTATGCCCAGGCGAGTTGGAGGGGATAACCAAAGTAAGAGTTACGCTCCGGGATTTGCCCATATTAATGTTGCATATCCAGGTGACATGTACAGATGGTAGAGAGACTCACTCTTAGCGACAAGCAAACCAAAATCGCTCAATTAGAAGCAGATATGTAAAATTCTGGGGACTAGTTAAACTAAAGTTATATCCAGGGGTTGACACAAAAATATGTGTATCCAAGTGAAATGTACAAATGTTGCTCCAGACTATATAGTCACCAGCAGAATCAAAATCGCTCAATTAGGAATTGAAATATAAAATTATGGGGACTAGTTAAACTAAAAGTTAAGCCCAGGGGTTGATGCAAAAAAAACGTATGTATATTATATCCATCTAATATGTATATCAAGTTAATACGTACATGTGGGTCAGAGACTATAGCCACCATCTGAATCAAAATCACTTTATTAGGAGTCGAGATGGATAAGTGTGTGTGGGTGGGTGGGTGGGGGTGCTATTTGAAGTAAAAGTTACACTCAGAGATTTATCACTATAAAGATGCAGATCCAGGTGACATGTGCTAATGGTGCTGAGACTATAGCTACTAGCAGAAACCAAATTGCTCAATTAGGAACAGCTATGTAAAATTGTGGTGGATAAAAGTTAAGCCCAGGGGTTGACACAAGAAAAGCATGTATATTATATCCATCAAATATGTATATCAAGGTGATACAGATGGTGCAGAGACTAGCCATCAGTAAAATCAAAATCGCTGAATTAAGAGGTGAGATGGGAAATTGGAGGGGGGGGGGGGGCGTTACTGAAGTAAAAGTTAATCTCAGGGATTTCTCACAAAGATGCATATCCAGGTGACATGTACAAATGGTGCAGAGGCTATAGCCACTAGCAGAACCAAAACTCTCAGTTAGGAAACGAGATGTAAAATTGAGGGAGCTAAGCTAAAAGTTACGTCCAGATGGTGCAGAGTTTATAACCATGATTAGAATCAAACTCGCTGAATTAGAAGCTGAGATAAGAAATTTTGGGGGCTACCTCAATTTAACCCTTTCGCGACGGTTGGCACGTCCGCGTGCCAGCTGCGAACTTGCATTCAAGGACGTACGGCACGCACTGGTGCCGGAGAGAACTTTACCCTAAAAGACGAGTGGCACGTATCGGTGTTTCTACGTGGAACGTTTTTATTTGAATTTATTTGTCTACTAGATGTCGTTAAATGCCCGTGGAAGCAACTTAAATGTATTTTGTAGGTGCTTGACCTTGGCAGAAAAAGAATCCAATGAATTATTTCTCCATTTGGAGCGGGGAGGGGGCATGGTTCTGTAAAGTAAACAGACAGCTCACTTCTTGCAGCATAAACAATTATATAATTGAGTTCCGGGTCTCGTTCTGATTTTAGTTTTTATTGATTTTGTTGCTGAATTAGAGGAATATAAGAGAGTATTTTTTGGGGTAGGGGGGGTTAAAGAGAGAGGAATGTGCGACAGTGAAATGATTAGGCTATTTTGGATAGAAATATGGGAGGTTTGAGACTCTTTCTGTCTGTGGAAGAATATACGCGTATGGTAAACGAACCAGACAGTAATGAAAGCAAAGCAGATAGTGAAGAATCGTGGAACAGTGTTATTTCTGATGATGATTCTGAAAATGCAATTGATTCTTCAGGTTCTGAGCGTACTATTATTACAACACCGCCAGCTTCAGTTGCTGTTTTTTCGAATGATGTTTGGACATGTGATTTGAAAGATCTGAATTCTTTGGAGTTTTTTTTAACATACCTGGAATAAATCACAATATCATGCCGCCAAATTTAGATAGGGAACTTGATTTTTTTAGCATATTTTTTGATGATGAACTAGTAGAATTTATCGTAAAAGCAACTAATGAGTTTGTAAAGAAAAAATGGGAGAAAAATCTCCTCTCTCCTTCCATATCGAAGACTCCACCTAAATGTATTTACACCTGTGACAGGAACTGAAATGTATTTTCACCTGTGACAATGTATGTACATCTGTGACAGAAAACGAATTTTGTGTGTTTCTTGCACTAGTAATTTTGACGAGCATTGTCAGAAAACCAAATCTTAAAATGTATTTTTCTAAGAATCCAATTATCAGTACTCCTTTTTATAATTCAGTTATGAGTCACGATCGATTTATAGGAATATTACGTTACCTTCATTTTACTCTTGATAGTAATGCCCAAAAACTAGATAAATTGAAACCCGTGTTAGATGCATTAGTTTCAAAATTTAAATCTATATACACTCCTAGAAGAAATGTGTTCATTGATGAATCTTTGTTCTCATGGAAAGGAAGGCTGGGATTTCGTCAATATATCCCCTCGAAAAGGTCCAGATATGGAATAAAAATATATAAATTGTCAGAATCGGAATCAGGCTATAAATGGAATTTCCTTGTGTATACTGGAAAGGACACGGAATTATCAAGCTCTGATGGTGGGCATGGAGAACGCGTTGTAAAAACATTTCTAAATGAACTTTCAGGAAAAGGATATACTTTGTATTTGGATATATTTTTTACCTCTCCTGTACTTGCAAAGTATTTGTTGTCTAAGAATACGCATATATGTGGTACAGTTTTAAAAAATCGGAAGGACATGCCAAAGAATAATCCATCTGTACCTAAAACATATATACACTAAAATTTTTAATATTTTGATAAAAGAAAATTTATATAAAAAATATACATCAAATAGAAAATAAGTATTTCCTTTCTTCCTGAAAAAAGTAGAATGCTGTGTTGAACGGGTGATTTTTAGTGAATTTTTTTCGAGAGTTAGGCTTAGTGCAAAAAATTAGCCATCTTTTGGGAAAAGTTCGGAAACAAAGCGCTCCGTCCTTTGGGCCACGGCGGTTTAGGAATGCCGCCGTCCCGAAAGGGTTAAATATAAGCCTAGGGCCAATATTATAGATCTAGAGCCAATTTGGGGGTTACCATTATAGTCGCCAGCAGTCGGGCTAAAATTTCCAGAAAAACGACGTCAGATAAAAGGATCATGTTGAAAATTTAATTTTTAAGATTTTTAACAAATACTTAGAATTTCTTTAATTTTTAGGCATTTTTTAATGTTAAATAGCTGAAAAAGTAAGACAGCTGGGTAAGTCAACTCAAACTAAATGTCCGAAACAACACATTTATGAAAGTGTCACCAAAACTAGCCTATATGTCACAGTGTGCCAAAAATTGGAAACTCGTGACGTTTAAAGAATTATTTTGAAGTCAAACATATTGAAATTCGTCACCAGCAGATCAACCAGAGCACAGAAATAAATCCCTTCCGGAAGAACAGAACAACAGACAAACTACATCAGAAATGACGAAATGCGAAACAACTTCAATAATTAAGACAGCTGGGTGGGTCAAGCGATCCCTCAAACTGAGTGTCCTAAACAAGACACTTTATTCACGATGGCCAGAAACCCCTAAAATATCATACCCCCTCCCCCCTTCCCATCACCACACACATACACTTAATTCTATCATTTGTTCAAATGTTTATTTAAACTTCCAAATTTATAACAAAGACGAGAATGAGAACAAACACATTCTTAAATGTAAAAAATTGAAGCCAAATTAGCGAAACTGAGCCAATTTGAGAAGTCCCTCTTCATGTTTTTCTACTCTTCTGTTTCTTTTTGGCTGGAGGTGCGCTTAGTCCCGCGACACAATCTACTAGTAAATCTGCAATGTCTGTTTTTTTTCACGCCAAATTTCTAATATTGCTCCTATACCATTTTTTCACTCAGGAGATGCTGATGGCAGGGACGCGGCTTTAAAAATATCCCTGTATTTCCCCCTATGTGTTGAAAATTCTGTGCAATACAGCTTTCGTGAGTCGACTTTCTCCGAAGAAAGGTGTAGTGCTGCCATCTAGTGACATTTTACATAACTTATTTTTAATAATTCTCGATTTAATTGAACCAAAAATTCAGATTTTTTCAATAGAAATTGTAATAAATCTGTATAACTAAAAAAATAATTTGGGATGTTTACTCAATGGTATCGCACGTACTCGTGCCCCCCCCCCCCCCCCCCCCCCAATGGCTGCCACTGTGATTTTATTAATTTTTTCTGATTTAACTAATAAAGAAATGCAATTGTGTTTAGCCAACTGTTGAAACGGAGAAAAAGGTAGTAAGGGACGAGTATATTTTCTAATATCATTTTAGCACTTTCATTTTGGTACATATTGATCCAATTTCATATTTTTTTTATAAATTTGTTTACAAATGGGACCAAGATGTTTTATTCTTCAGATCTCAATGTGAAGCTAATTTTGTATAGTGAGAACAGACTCTTATACTTCTTTTTAGGAGAATTAAATATTTTAATAAAATGTCTTGAATAACAATATACACTACCCAATACAGAAAATACAACACCATAAAAGAGCAAATAGAATGTGATGATAAAAGACACACAGCCAAAGATGGCATATATAAATAACTGATGTTAATTCCAGAAGGATAATCCGATACAGTAATGGCATAGACAGAGTGATTAGTAGGCAGTACGACCACCTCTTTTGGCAATACAAGCAGCAATCCTTCGAGAAACAGATGCAATGAGCGTGCAGATAATTTTCTAAGGGATAGATGACCATATGTATTCAACCATCATCCACAGGTCGTCCTCTGTTTGAGGCAGGGGCAGGGCAGTTAAACGATGGCCAATCATTTTCCATACATGCTCAATGGGTAAGAGATCTGGAGACAGCAGAGGCTAAGGAAGCACTTGGATACCTGGTAAGTCTTGTCTGCTGATGGCTGTCGTGTGTGGTCACACGTTATCTTGCGGGAAAACAGCATTTTGAAACTGCTGAAGGTAAAGCAGTGCAACTAGCAGCAGCACCTCATCCACATATCATTGTGCCATTATTGTGCTTCTGATACAAACCAGAGGTGACCAGCTATCGAAGCCGGTGGCACCCCAAACCATGATGCTGCATTGTCGAGCAGTATGGCATTTAACAGTTACAGCAGGATTGGATCTGTTTCCACGTCGCCTCCAAATTCTCACACTGTGACTGTCATTTGACAAACAGAACCAAGACTCGTCACTGAACAGTTCCATTTCATCATCCAAGAGACTTGGTTCCGACACCATTGCAATCTCAGACGTTGGTGTCTCCGACCGTGCATATAGCTACTCTAAACCCAATATGTGAGTCGCACGGTCTGGGGTCTTCAGACGTTGGTGTCTTGTCATCAGTGGCAGTTTTTGTAAAGGATGGTTTGAGTGCAAGCCGCTTTCGGCCAATCGCGGAGAAACTGTTCTCACTAATATTGGAAGATCTAATGTACTCTGCAAAATGTTGACAGTTGTTGTTTGTGGGGCCGCCACCGCATGTCTTCGAATGCGTGCTGACGCAGGTATGGATGAACCTGTACCACTGTAACGATTCATATACCCTTCAATCCATCTCCTCCAAATTTTTGCACAGTGAATGCATCTACTGGTGTTTCGGCACTCTTCAACAAGTGTCTTCTGAAATTAAAAACAGCTTGACAGCTCGGAAAACGGGTTTCGTAGGCAACAAACAGTAATAACTGTTGGCTGATCTGCCATTTTCATCTCCTTTATCCCATGCTCTAATCACGTGATCTACTTGCACTTCAGATCATTTGAATACATTATCCAACTGTGTTTGCCTCACAATTTGCGTAATTATACAGCCAAAGCTTCATGATGTTGCATTTTCTATGTTGGGTAGTGTAATTTAAAATACTATAGGAATTTGCACATAATTGCAAATTTTGAGTTTACTTTCTTTATATTATATATTCCATACAAAGAATAGGTATACTACTAATTTAATATAATAGGCCCAGTTTTAATAAAACATATAAAAAGTATAGTAGATGCAACCTAATCAATGCAATTCTGCAACTGTATTGAAGGGTTAAGGAAGGGGTTGAGGGTCGAAACTTGTATTGTTATAAATGAAACTCTATATGCCATCTAATAATGTATTATTAATTAATTTACAATTAATAGTCCCAAAGTTAATGTAAGTTGAAATCAGTCTCAAAATTATCTGATAAGTTATAATAAATATTTATAAAAATTTATAATAAGAATATAATAAATAATAAAATGTGATGTTAATTACCATGAGATGTAGTTTTATGTCAAAAGACTAATTTGCATATTTACAGTTTAGTATGATAGTTATTACAACAACCTAAAGAGCCGTTAAACATTGTTAAAATATCTATTCTATAGACTAATCTCACATCTGATATATTACAATGTGCTGATTCTATCATTCCTATAATTTGTCCATTCATTTGAGCATTTTAAAATCCCATAAGATAATTATTGAAAAGGGTTTAAAATTTTAAAACACAAGATGAGATATCACTATAGAGTTGAGATAAACTAGTAATGTCTTTCAGTAAAATAACAAATGACTCAGAACAAATGATTAGAATAGCAAATGATTAGAACAGGTGTGGTCAATTGATGAAAACTCATCCTTCAAATTGTGGTTTTCAATATAGAGCTGACTCCTGAAAATTGCATATTTTGGAATATATCCAGATATAAAGATAGGAATTGCATGAAAATTTATATTTGTACTAACTTAGGGGTCTGGGGTCTAGAATATGTTTATGATGTCAAAATCGGGTGTTGTTATAGAAAATTTTAAAATTTTTATACATTTAGATATGAAGAAGGCCTCTTATGCAAATTCTATGCACAGGAATTTATAACAAATGTTAATCTTACACGAATGGTAATTTAAAATTTGATTTGCGATGAAAGAAGCTTGAATAACAAGGCGTGAGGCTTTTCTTTTTTTCCATAGCTGTACATGATCTTGAAAGGAAAAAAAATCTTTTACTATATTTGTCAAAAAACCATTAATGTTTTTCAGTAAAAAAAAAAAGTACCTAAAGTTGCATACTTGATCTTGCAAAGAAATGTACAATCTGTACAATCCCAGAAGACTTTTTCTAGATAATGTACAATTTGGCGACAGTAATTCAGCCAGCTTATTTTTCAAAAAACCTAGCTACATTTGTTGAATAGAATGTCCCAAAAGAGAAGACAAGTCGTAACAAGATGAAGCAAATTCCAGCAAGTCTATGCACCACAGAGAGTTTTTAATTAAATACAATAAAAATAAATAAAATTACAGAACACTCAACCAAACCATACAGAAATGAGTACTGAGCAAGGCGTTGACTAAAATAAGTATTCTTTAGAATGGGTTAAAAAGTGAGAATTATAGATAAACATACAATTTTGTATAAATCATTGCGGAAAAAATTCAGTGATGGTCAAAGTATTTTTAATAACCATGCTATATAGTTGACTAACTTTTGTATTGAAGAAACATATTTTTTTATATTTTTATTTTATAATTACTAGTTATGGTATTCTAAGGATTATTATTCTTTTTAGAACCAATATGTTCCATAGGCATGGGTGTGGCTGCACTATTTTCTGCTATGAATGATGATAATTGGGCGTTCTCTAAATACAGTCTCACATCAGTATGTAAGCTTATTTTATCAATATTATTTACTACAAATATCTTCTATCGATTTGGGTCATATCAGTGGTGAACTGTGAAAATTTTAACAATCATTGCCTTTCAAACCCTTATTTCTCTAAATTTTATTATATATTTCCACGAGGTAATGATTTGCTGAGAATAACATATAATGAAATTAAATATATTGCATATTTATATTGTACATTCCTCATTCATTTTTTAATTTATTACATGAATTTAGTTTGTTTCTTGTCTTAAGTTTCTTTTTATTAGAATGGGGCACAGCATAATTCACATGACAGCAACTCAAATTGTGAATTGACTGAACATGTGTTACACTGAAATGCTTTGATCAATTTGGATAATATTTTGCACATCATTTTAAGACCAAAGTCAAAACGAAGCTTGAATTTTGAACCCATAAAAAATTAGTAATTGATCAAAAGTGATGCAATGTTAACTCTTTGTGTGATTCTTTTTTTTTTTTGGAGTAAAGTACTTGACATTCATACCATGCTTTAGTATTACTACTTTCAAGTCAATTTCCTGACACTAATTTCAGATTGTGTTCTCCAGTATATGCAAGCATGTTACTAGTAAACTACCAGACTCTATTTTTGTTTTCGAAGTGTAGTATACTGGGTGATTCAAAAGTTCAGAGCAAAAATAAACCGCTATAAGAAAATATCTATGGGTCGGAGAGACATGCGGTTTGCAGATTAATATTCACCGTGGTGGAGGATTTTGTATGGCATGAAAAAAAAATAGTTCAAAATCTCGACACTAGGGGAGCACTGCTGCGAAGAAAACAATTCGAGGTAGTAATTGTGAAACGAGATATTTTATTTCAGCATGATTTACAGCTGCAAGAGCTCAATGTGTCCACCACCACATTCCAGTAGAGTGCAGTCGCGGCATTACGGCTGATACAGCATGAAACAGAGTATTAATGAGAATGGCTGCTACCTCCTGCCGTAAGGCGCCTTTCAGTGCTGGTAAGGACTGGGGCTTTCCTCTATAGACCCGTGATTTTAGGTATCCCCACAACTAGAAATCACTGGGTGTGAGATCTGGGGATCTCGCAGGCCAGTCAGGTGTGCAATCACCTCTATGCATAAGTCACCTCCATGGCTTTATCTGCTGCAGCCCCCCCCCCCTCCCACAAGTGTCGAGAGTTTAAATTAATTTTTTTTTCATGCTACACAAAATCCCCCATGACGGTGAATATTAATCTGCAAACCACATATCTCTCCGACCCATAGATATTTTTTTTATAGCGTTTTACTTTTGCTCCGAACTTTTGAATCACTCCTCAGTATAACAAAATTTTGAAAATAATAGACATATTTCACTCTTATCATATTTGTCAAAGCTATGACTCAAATAAAACTCATAATCGGCTTTATTTTTTCATTTTCATTATTAAAAAAAAATAGTGATAATTGTATAGTTTTTGCAGGGATGTATCTAGATAAATGTGAGTGGTGGTTGATTTTCCAGAACAATTATAATTGCGAATATAAAATTTCGAAACGCACTTCGTGTTAATTCGCATACACAAACAGTATTAATATTGTATACTTTTTATATTAAAGAAAAACATTTGATAAAATTGAATATAACTTTTTTTAATTGTAATTATAATAATAAAATTTTCATTTCAATCTGATCCTCCTATTCTTTACAGTCATCCAGTGATGAACTGCTTTGTCAAATGGAAAGCTATGAAGCTCTGGACCGTCCACAACGATATGTAAAAAAGTGCGTCCAGAGTGGGAGATTTCAATCTATTCCGGAGTTCTGTTTTTATTAACTTAACTTGAGAAAAGTCTCTTTCACAGTCTGCTGAGTGTATTAGTATTATTTTGTAACACTGAGCGATATGTGAAATACCGGGAAATAATTCAAGCATAGTCTTGTTGGTGATAATAGCTTTAACCATTTCTTCCTGAGTTTTCATTCTATGGTGATCCGAGATCAGCTGTTTTAACTCATTCCACTCAATGACTTCAATAAATTACATGTAGAATGTTATGTAGATTTCCATAAATTCATAAATACCATACGTAGTTCAATTAAAAAATATAAATGAAACTTTACATAAAATGTAATTTAATTCTTGTGTTATAAACCATATAAAGTGAAGTGAATTGTACACTGCTGAACAACTACATAATGAAATGCTATACAAAAAATAAAGTTTTAACATTCAAGACTGTTCACCACGCTGAATTTGCCTTTTGACGGTTAGGCGTTGCGAGATCATGTTTGTCTATACCAGGGTTAGAAAAATCAAAAAATTTCTACATGCCCTTCAGGTATGTTGTCCAAATAAATAGATGCCCAAGATAAAATTTTAAATGCCCAACATTTTTCATTGTTGATAGCTCTGGCGCACATGAAAATAAATATATAAATATCATTATATATACATAGCCTATAATTAAATACCAAAATTTAATTATAGGCTATGTATATATAAAGAAATTTAGTTACTTTTAATGAAGTAAATATATTAAAAATAGGAATTGAATACTATTTATGCTAAAATAATTTTAAAAATAACTGTTTAGAGATTTATTCCGAATTAGACTAGACAACTTTTGGAAGCATATTTATTACTTCAATAAAAAAGCGATCGCGATCTTAATTTACATTACATGAGCCGTAAATTTACATTGGCTTAGACAGAAGGGAATTTTTTGTAGGAAACTATGCAAATTTTGTACGTAGTATGAGGATGTTTCTCGTAGAAACGACAGATATTCCTTAGTAATCGGCATTTCTGCTTATCAACACCTGTTCACGTTCGCAAATCTACCAAAGCTACACAAGGAATCAAGCGCAAATGACTGACAGAAAAAGAGAGAAGAGAACGAGGAGCTGCTTTGGCACTGTGCCAGAGGCTCTGCTTGTGTCTTTTAGTGACGTCACTGTCACCCGTAAACTGTGAAACTTTATTTTCTCCCCAAAGTTATCAACTATCGCGCTGCGAAAGCCATTCATAGTCCATCGCTGAATATGACTTTTCTTTTTCACCCTCTTCTCTTATACGACTTTAAATGTTGAACATAAAATATTTGCAGTAGAGTACTGGTTACTCGATTTCGGCTACCGATTGACCTAATCAGGTTAATGTCAAATAAATTTTTATATGCCCCGGACATGTCGGGCAATAGATTTTTCGAACTCTGATCTATACACCCTATAAAGTAAGGGTGTTGTTCCATTTCTTCTCTTTTGTTGCCATAAAGATGAAGACAAATATTCTAAATACGTGGCAACCTCAAAATATAGGAGAAAGAAAGCGATGGGGGAAGGAAGGGGAAGAAGCAATGCCCAGGAAAGATACATTCCAGTTACCCTCCCCATTTTCACAGCAGGAGTCCATAGGGAGTCAGAATAACCAGATGTCTTGCGAGTGGGCGCGGGAGGGAAGAAAGGGGGGGCGACAAAATTACAAACACGGAAGCAGTATTGTTTACTTTCCCCAGCCTGTTGAATATCGTCTTTCTTACATAAGTGCTGAGGGGAAAAGGGGAAAATTTAATTTACAAGAGGGAAATGAGAATAAAAGGTTACTAGTCCGACGGACCAATATAATTTATATTCTGCTGGTCCGTTGGGTGTTTTTGTCGTCTCGGACCAACGGACCACCATTAATTTAGAGCCCTGGCTTCAGCCATATGGCAGGCAGTTGGTGATGATTCCAACTTCACTTGTTGCTTTAGAAAATGTTTTTTTTTGGGGGGGGGAGTGGTGGTCGGAAATTCTGAGTGGTGGAAATCCCGACCACCGCCGACCACTGTAGATACATCCCTGTTTTTGAATTACTTGCAAAATGCTTTAAACAAAGCTCATTGGTGATTTGAGCAGAATGACTTACACCCAACTTCATGCTATGATGATTTTGAAATTCTTATTCTGTTGTGAAATTTGATACAGTTATGTCTAACAGATTATGAATTAATATTTGTCTTTTTAATATTAATTTTTTTTCCTGCCAAGCAGGTGAGAAAGGTATACAGCTGCAAGTATTTATTTTGGCTGCTCGCTTGTGGGCTACATGAATATGTTGAGCTAGTAGCCTGGTATATAAGTGATAGTTTACAAGAAAATGGTCCATTTGTCAGAAATTTTAAAATTGAGTTTAAGGTTTTGTTAAATACAGTTTTCCAAGCTGATTTAAGAAAAAGATAAACCCTCATGTCTTTATGATAATTACATGATAATTACAACTCATCTTACACATTTGTAATCATTAATCAGATTAAAACAGAGAAAAACAGTTTGAAATTTTTTGGGTTGATAGCTGGTTTATACCAGAGTTTTTCTTCTTCTCAGAATTGGCAATAGGCAGAGAGTAATGAAAACATATCCTGTATTTGAAAATCATGTGACTCGCTACCTATATCCACTGAAAATTAAAAAGAGTATAGTTGTAAGGCATAATATAAACTACGTTATTTCAGAAATAAGATAAAATTCAACTGGACACTTCTCTAATAATAATAAAAAAAGCTCTAGATAACCGACTACAGGTTCACTAGTTCTTTTGTATCAATTAATATATATATATGTATTTTCTTCTAAAAACATTTTAGATACCATGCTAGAGTCAGTGATTTTACAGTGTGTGACATTCATTTTGTCTGTATTAATTTTGCTGCTTACTGAAAAAATCATTACATTTTCCAGATCACATTTGGTCCTATTTTATTATATAATCATTTGGTCTTATTTTATTATATTTCACAGGATTCTATTGTATATATAATAGTATCAACCAGTTTTGGAAGTAAATCTAGCTTCCTTTCCTGAACAAAAGCAGAAACTGACTGTCAGGGGTTGCATTGTCACATTTTGTGAAAGAAAATTCAACTTGGCAATTGAAGAAAGATTTGGCAAAAATGTGGGCGATTATGAATTCTGCCAATGTCAAAATTAAAAACCGTGGTATACTAATCATAATGTATACTACTATACTATTTGTCTTTTCCAAAACTATCATCTTTTGGAATTTGAGAATTTATAAATCAAAATAAATTTTTCAAATGGAACATCAAGATAAAATTTGGTGAAAGAAAATTTCATATGGTGAAAGTAATCAAAAATCCAGAGTAACCCCTGGACTGTTATATTTGTCTTTGTTGATATAATTGATATTTAAAAAGTTGCTAATTAACAATTTTTTAATTCACAGTTATGTTTTGCATCAGTTAAAAATTTTTAAAAAAATGAATGCAATATCTCTGATGATTTTAATAATGCATAGTTTACATGCAATACAGTTTTTTGAAATCAAGCAAATTTATTTGAAATAATTGTGAAAACTCATTTAAAACTTGTCATTTAGAAGATAAATACTGTTTAATACAATAAAAATGATACTTCACTACATTGTTGCCACAAAATTTCATATATAATAGTTTTTATGCCCTACTAGCCATTTCCACTCCCGCTTCATATGGGCGAAATTTCTAGATGTTACTAAATGTGACATCTATACACTTAATAAAAGTTCTAAATATTAGAAACCATTTTAAATTTATGCAGAAAAATCCGATGATGATCTGTGGTTACTATTCATAGCTGGGTAAAATATCAAATTTAAAATCACCTTATCGAAATATAAAGATATCGAAATTATAACCACTATATTTCAAAAACTAAGAACCCTAATCTGAACCTTATAAGGCTTTCAAAGGACTACAAATTAATCCCTTACTATTTATTAATAGCTAACAATTTCAGTTTTCAAGTTATAAGCTTTACAAACTTTAAAAATTGAAAATTTTCAATCTTCTTTACCATAACAAGACAATTGCTCGAATATTATTAGAGCTTTGCAAAAATTAATTATTGGTCTAAAATTTAGATTTCCTATTGAACAATTTTATTGCTTACTGTTTATACGTATATTTTACAGTTTAGAAGATATTTCAAATGAAAATAAGAAAGTGAAGTAAAAAATCACCCATACAAAACCTTTTTTTTTATTTATTTAAAAAAATATGTCCACAATACATAGTATCATATTTCTGACAAAACATGTATAAATTGTTTATATTTTTGTGAATTGGGATTGAAGATATTGGTATTCAGTGTTTACATTTTCTTAATGCTCAGACTTCAGTCAGATACTCTGACCATAAGCATTATTTACATTATACATTAAAAATAAAATAAAATAATACCTATATAACATTGTTTGAATGAATTGCAATTGAATTATACCAAACATATGTGTGTGTGTCTATGAAACAGTGTTGTTATACAGAAGCTGTGATAAAGAAAATAGTCTTTTTTATATAGGGTGTTTTAGCATTGTTGACCCTGCTTCTCGTTCTTCGGCAATTAGTTTTAGATGCATCTTCCAATTTGAAAGTTTGTTAAAAAATTAAATGTAAAATTCTTTCAAACAATATTTTTTGGTGGAGGGTATATTCTGAAGTATAGGGAGTCTGAAGTTTTAGAGGGTCCCTTGAACAGAAAAAAAAAGTTGTCCTGTCGAGTAACTAGCCTAAACGGGAAAAAAAGCTTGAGTAATTAACTGCAATATTCAACGAGTTATTGCTTATTAAGAAATCAGGACTTATTTCCCTGATTAGCTGCAAATAACATTGCACTAATAAATTTTATGTAAATGGTTTTAATTTGAAATTTGCCCTTGCAGCATAAGTTAATAATCGATGTAAAAATATCGAATTAAGGGAAAATTGTTGAATCGGAAAAAATAGTTGAATTAAAACTTTCCCTTTTTAGTAGGCTTTTTTTATTACCTCTATCGTAAATATCTTCTTGAATATTGCAGATAATTGCACCATTTTTTATTTTTTTAGAATAGTTTCTGTATACCACAACTTTTTGTAATTGAACTTTTGTTTTCTTAGGAGACTATATAAAAAGTTAAGACCCTACTTAGAAAATATCACTCACCAGGGGAAAAAAATTCATATTTAATTTAAACAGACTTTTAAATTGGCAGTATCTTAAACCAATTGCTGAAGCTTGAAAAGTGATGTCAAATATTCTGAAACAACCTGTATAATAGATTTAAAATAATTTGTTTTCAGATATCTGTATTTGAAATGGCAAAGAATGGTAGTTTTGAAAATATTCCTATCATTCCAGAAGATGTTATAAAGGACAGACTAGCAACATACAGCTGTAAGTTAAATCTTTTACATTAGAAATAAGGCTCAATGCTTTCTATAGTTCTATTTTTTTTAATTAATCTCTATTTATAAATGGGAAATCGATAAGGGATGACAGCACAGATTATAAAGGTTTAAGTTGGTGATAAATATTCAAAAGTCAATGTTTTGTTTAGTAGCTTAAAAAACAAAGTTCTGCTGATACAAAAATATATAATTTGTGTCTTTCATCTCAAGAAAAGTAAACATTTTAAGCTTAAAGATGTAAACAAATGATTTTTTTCTCCCTTTGTATTCTGGAAAATCGAGCTGACATGAAATTCCTTTACAACTTAAACGAAAAAGCGAAGAAATCTTTGTTGTCTAAAAGGTAGTATGAAAATTCATGCCGCAAAACAATTATCTAAAAATTATAATAGAAATTATGTAATAAAGGGGAAAAAATCAGAAATTTGCATATATAATTAATAAATTTTATAAGCCCCCTGTAATATATACTGCAAAATAATTACTTTCCTAAATACTGTATGTCTCATAAAGAGTGTGCAAATGGAATATTATGAAATATGAAAATAAACAGCAAACAGAGATTTTAAAATATGATAGTTGTACCTCCCAGAACTGATAATTTTATAAAAATGCAAAATTTAATTTTTATACAGTCCCCCAATTAAAAAAAAATCTGATGTGGGCAGCACATGACTTTCCTTATATAATGCAATGAATTTACTACTTTTACAGTAAAAAAAATAGATTATTATTATAGTAGATATTTATATTCTTTCCAAGATATTGAATTTTCGTCAATGAGTCGTCATTTTCAATGATTTAGTGTCATTTTTATCCATTTGGCGAGTTTTTCGTTAAGTTGGCAACATCACACCAAAATCTCGCCAAGCGTTATGGACAGAGAAATAAGTTATTCTTACAGCAGATAAATGGCTATTGGCGTTCAAATACAAAAGTATTACTGAAAGTATCTTTTTTCATAAATGGAACGAGCTAGATCCACGAGAATGATGTCACAAATTTAACGCATGGTAGTACATATGAAAAGTGAACATGTTTCTCAATAGGAAATATTTTTATTTTATTTTATATGATATTTTGATAATTTTTTTTAAAATGTGCAATATCTCGAGAACGGTTCATGTTAGCATTCTAAAATTTATGTCAATCGTTTTCTAATGAAAAATTACATAAGAAATGAGGTTTTTTGAGAATTTGAGGTTTTTTGACGATTTTTTTAAAAATTTCACTCGAAAATTTATTGGGTTCTGAACATCCGATTGCGTATAAAAACAATAGGCTTCCAGTGTTTACGGATTATAATTTTTGTACCAAATTTCATTCGAATCGGTCCATTCGTTCATCAGTTATCGTCTCCACAGACATCACTTCAAAAATGTTTGATCAGGTATGCTTGAAACGTCCCGTCGAAAACTCGAATTTTTGACCACGTCACAATACTTTCTTTATACATTATTGTATATAAGGAAAGTAAAAAAATGTCAATTAGTAAAGTTTTCACTGTGCTCAATTAGGGCAAAATAAATTTACCTAGTGAATTTTGATAAATTCCCTAAGACATTCCAATTATTGTTATTAGGCATGTTAAAAGAAATCAGCAACAAAGTAATTATTCAAAAACTAAATAGCAAATTTCTGGTGGTTTTCTGTTTTAAATAGATTTGTAGACGTCACTTGTATTTACTTTCATACGAAGTAAACTATTCACATCTGCGGTTCAGGTAAAATGAAATAAGTCAAGGATTTTTCAATTATTGATATTTTTGCAAATGTTTCATCAAAAGGTACTGGATAAATTTCTTTCTTAAGTAGAGCAAATATTTGACTAATTGGCATTTTTATTACAGGGCCGTATATAATTTTTTTTTTTTTTTTTTTTTTTGCATTTTTATGAAATTATCAGCTGTGGCAGGTGCAACTGTCATAGCTAAATTCTTCTTTGTTTGCTGATTATTTTCTATATTTCACTTTACTTTTACAATCAACTATTGACTTATATTTCTTGCAGGTGTGAAATACCTGGTATATATAAGAAAATTTCTAACAAGACAAATTGTGTTTTAATTTTATTAGGACCTTAACCAGGCTAAAATAAAATTTTAGTCTAGCACTAACACAACATCAACATAATTCAAATAAAATGAAGGAAATAAGGGCATAAAACAATTTATTGCGGCTGTATAGTGTTACAAATTAAATTGCAGTGACTGGACTAGGATGTCGTCAAATTTAAGGTAACTTAAAGTAGTGCATCATAGAATGGAGCAAAGAAAAACATAAACGATACCAATAATTTTATTATCTTTCATATATGTGTTTGAATTTGATGTTTATTTTTCACTTATAACATTTTAATGTGGGAAAAGAAATCATATCAGCTGCATATCAGTGGTAACAATGTAATGTTAAATTATGACTGGATGATTGTTCGTAAAATTTTCCTATAGATTTTATATGGGCTGATATCTTTGAACACAGCTCAAAAATCAACAATTTGGTTTCGTCATGACCTATAGTTTTAGACTGCTAAATATATTCCAAAAATTTGTATATTGGTTTAGTTATTTAGAAACAGGGTAATATGAGTCACTGATAAAGGGAGCTCTCTTCCAATCACACACATATACATATAACATTTCATTTCAATACTTTAGAAATACAATATATCACAAACAAGTTTTGCATATGAGTTAAACATGCAATTTTGACACAAAAAAAAATTATATTTACAAAGTACTGTAAAGTTTTTTCTTCATTAAAAAGGAAAAAAAATAATGTACAGATGTAAAGCTGTCCTCTTTTACAACAAATGAAATTTAGATACTTCTAATGTCAAGTCACTGTTGGGTTTCTCTTGCCCTTTTGTATAGCCAGTACTTGGAGCCCTTGCCAGTATTTGGAGTGAGAATATCACTATCTTTAAAGCTACACATACAGGATTATGCTTCATCTTTTCAGACTATCTAGTGAACACTGGTAGTGTTCAAAGATCTCCAATATGGTACATTAAGTTTCATTAGAGGCAAAATAAAATTGAGATAAAAATATCACTTACTTTCAACAAACATGGGTCAAATTTCTTCCAGTTTTCTGATATAACTTGATGTTAAGAATAAGAAACCTGGTAAATAGCAATGAGTTGGAGTGAACATAATTTGTTGAAAATAGTGTTTCCTTCTCTATACAATCTTTTCAAAGATGTGATATATAAAAAGGATGCTAAATGGTCCTTTTCAGCTATTGACAACTTTGAGAATACAAAAAAAGGGGGATTTTAAATGCGCAGGATAAAACATGTTATTTAGTTTATGCTGATTCAAAAATTGCTAGGGCTATGCTATGCTGCCAATTGACGAAAAAAAATAATTAAAAATTTTTGATTGAAAATTTATATTAAATGGTATAAGATAGGAAATAATAAAAGAATTTGGAATAAACATTTAGTGGTCAAGGTTATGTATAAAGAAGCTGAAATAATGGACACATAAATTGAAATACTTGAAAACATGTAATTTAGTATCAAAGGGCTTGCATGATTTTTATAACATTATTTGTTAAATTTATACATTTAAACCATGCAACATGACTTATATATCAAGTTTGTTAACATACAACTTGATCTATAGAATAGTAGACATATATATGTATGCAATAAGTAATCATTTTCCAAATTGTAATTAATTTTACATACCTAAAACAAAATATAAATTTTTCTTTTTGCATATGCATACACATACATATTTTTACTTTTTATGATAAAATGCTGAAATTTTGTACATCACCTTATGGGGCACATTTTACTCATTGGAAATGTTTTTGTTCGGGGACCATATAAAAATTTAAATTTTGTATTTCTTAAAATTTAATTCCCTTGAAAATCTTAATCGATTTCATAAAATTCTGTACATTTTTTACGCAACTTTGAATTTATTATATATGTCTCAGATCAATATTTAAGGAATAAAAGCTGAGGTAAATATTTTTGGTATATATATCTGGGAGTATTACTGTGAACGTTCGTACTGCCTCCCTGATATAATTTCGACTTGTTCCTTCCGGTGCTTATAGATAATTTAAGCTGTTGATGTTGAGCGTGTATACACGTGGTGAAAGAAGAAGGGTTCATGCCGCATGGTAATACAAATTTTCTTAATGTATCCTATCTTCATTTTTTGATGCCTGTAGTCTGGGGTTGGAGTATTTATAGTAATGTACTATTGCTCTATCTGAAACAGGCATGTGTTTGGGTTAGTTAAAATTAAATACTCAAACCTGAGGAGGAATTTATTCTGACTAATCATCGAATTTGGGCTGGTGCGCATGTGTTTGGGTTAGTTAAAATTAAATACTCAAACCTGAAGAGGAATTTATTCTGACTAATCATCGAATTTGGGCTGGTGCTGTTTTCTTCTCTTATCGGCATTATGGCCGTGAATTTGCTTCTATGGTGATGTTAATACTACTTGAATTTTTTGTTTACATATTTCTAATATATATATATATATATAATATGTGTGTGTGCGTGTGAAACATCTGAGGGTGCAGGAGACGGAGTAAATTATGAAAGAAATGTGACAGGGATGAAACAGAAGTATGTAATAAAAGTGCAACCATATTGTTATGAATACCTCACAGGAAACCATTGTTATAATTTGATTGAAGGTCCAAGTCGTCATGTGATTGTGGCTTAATTTGGTGATCTTGGCAAGATATCGCCAACTTGGTGCCTTTTAGAATCTTGCTGGTTAAGAATTTGAGTTACATGCTTTATTCAGAGCTTTCTTCAATGGATATATATACACTCATCAATATTCAGTTGGGGTGTTCATGTGATACAAATAAAAGTGAATTGTGAATATGTCAGGGTTTGAGTAAATCATGAAAGAAATGTGACAGGAATGAAACAACATTATGTAACGGAAGTGCAACTATACTTGCATTGCCAAACTTAATACTTAACCCAATATGTAATTTCCCTTCTGATTATATGTATTATATTCCTTTAAGCTGTATTATAAAACAATTCTGGTAAAAAAGTGTAAAAAAAAATTTTTAGACCTGAAACACCAGTATGCGCTAATCACTCCGGCTAACTGCCTGTTTAGTGAAGTGACTGTAAACATTACACCAAAATGTTTAATCGGCAATAACTTTCAATTCAATTTGGACAAAATAAACTGTATTCTATTAATTTTTTCAAATTCCAAACTACATAAAATTCAAAAAGCCAAAAATATTGAACTTTTTCTCTTGGTACTTCGTACCATCATCACACATCAATCTTTTTTTATTCAAAATATGCAAAAGGAAGGATGTTTTACATTAAGCTATAACAAGTGACAGAGTCACTATTTTTTTATTATCTAGTTTTATTGTTATTATATATTCTGAAATCTTGCATCAAATTTGTTTTAACATTTATGTACACAGCACCTTTTAACAGTAGATTAAAAAATTCTTATATTTAGGTAGTGAACCTGATGAAGTCCATGTTGTTGTCGACCGGCACCTGATTACAGGTCAAAATGAACAGTCCACTATTACAGCAGTTCAGAATTTAATTCTACTTCATAATCAGAAGTATAATCGTAAGGAAAAATCACCTCATAATTGATTGCCGGCTTTGTTTACTTATTAAAAATTATGTGCTATAATCTAAGATATTTATTTTATGAAGCCTAGTCTGTAATAATGCTGCAAATTACTTTTTTAAAGTATTGCTTTTTGTATGACAAGACAAAGCTGAGCATTTTATGCTTTCTTTTAAATAAATTTACAAGTATTGTATATGTATACTTAGCTATTCTAAATGTAATTTTATTTTTGATAAATTATTGAATAAATGTTATTTAAAATAGAATTTTGTACAATTTTTTAATTACTTCATGTTGACAGCAAATTGAATTGACACAATGATTATATTAGTAGAGTAGAGTGCTGATAATCCAAACTCCTTTTTTTTTCCTTAAAATTTCATTGTCTACACAGGGAAAGAATGTCTTTATTGACAATTCATTGGAGTAGGATACAGTGTTTCTTTCAGGCATACTCCCCTCCCGAAAGGGGGGGAGAAGCCCCCTGGAGGTATTTTATGTTAACCCAGTTTTTATTCATGTGCCACATCATTTAGATATATTTATATAGGGCAAATAGAAAACTTGCCCCTCCCCCTTTTAAATTTCATTCACCCTCCGGCCAAAAAGTCTTGAAAGAAACGCTGGTAGAATATTTGCATGATTCAAGCAATGCTTGGAAAGTGAGAGCAGTTCTTTTGTTAAGTGAGGTTGAGGAATGTTAAAGGAGGAAATAAATTAGTATTTGAGTATGGTTTTGAAAAATTAACAATATAGGAAATGAAAAGAAATGGCAATTTCATAATGTGAAGAAAAATTATGCATAAATTCTATACCTAATCATTTTTTAAATATATTCATCATAATTTACAACACTGTATAATAATTTGTAAGAATGGGAAAAAAGTATTTTATACCTTCAAAATAATCATGAATATTATTTTCAATCATCACCTTATCCAAACTGCCTTTGCTCCTGACTGGTTCAAATGAATCAATGTTCTGTTGTATTTCGAGTAACAGAAATCAATAATTGGCTACAGAACTTCCAGTATTAAAGTGAAGACAAACTTAACTATCTATATATTTAAATTCTGATGACATTTTTATTCCCTACAAGTTCTTGGAATCTACTTGGATGATTTTCACATTTTTTTTTTAAAAAGAAGTATCTGGATTTGCTGATTTGCACAATATTTTTGATTAACTTAAGGACACATCCAAATTAAAACTATAACCATTTCTCAGAATCTACTCGACCAATTTTCATATATTTTTTTTTAAAGAAAGAGCTATGGGCAACAGATTTGTTCAATATTTTTTACTAACTTGGGAGTGTATTCAAATTTTAATTATATATTTTTTTTATGAATTATGGAATTTAAAGCTATTCCTAGCCTCTTTTCTGAATGTACTTGGCCAATTTTTATAATTATTTTTTAAATAAAGAGTCTCAACTTGCAGATTTGTTTTCATAAAAGTAGTAAAAAAAAACTCAAAATATTAAATAATTAATGTACAAGACAATCTAGTAACTTTTACAATTGTGCAAGTTATACCAAAGAAATAGAAAATTCTGTTTGGCAGATGAATTTTTTTTAAATTAATTTTTCTCCATAGGCTTAACCTCTGACATCTCAGTACATAAATCAAAATTTAAAATTTTAGCTTCGCCATTAGCTATAAAAACATGACTAGCTATGTACAAATCTTAGTTGAGATTTACTATGTCAACAAAACTTTTGCACACAATCAGATTTGACTCAGTGTTAAGGAAGCTACGCTCAGAACTCATTTCACTTTGCTTCAATTATAAAAGCATATGTTTCTTACCTGCAACTCATACTAACTTATGTAATGAATTTTCCTTCATCTCTAACTTAACATTTTTTTGGTGGAGCATGTTTCCAGTGCAGCAACCAGCAGTGGTGGACCTGTTACACTCTTAGCATAAAAGGGACAATTTCTTTTTAAAAATATTATCAGCACTGACTAGTTGTTAACTGCTGGCAGAAAGAGAACTTGCTATGTGTTTTAACTCTGGTGAGCAATAATAGTCAGTTTAAATTTTTAGCAAATAGAGCTCATGATTTTGTAAACTATCCATAAAATGTTGTTTAATAATATGAGTTAACAACATTATTAAGTATTCATTAATGTTTTGAATACTGGGTTGGATGCAACACTATTTATTTTCTCATATTATTATATAAAGAATATTTTTAAGAATTTTCACACTTAAGATTTTGATGGAAGAGTTAGTTGTCAATAAATTATGTAAAATCTGGAGCTAGATAGAATGCTTAAAAATTCTCTTGATTAGAACTCGAATTTTAAGATTTTTAAAGCATTATTTCTTATGGAAAATAATGATAATTCTCAGAACAATGTGAACACCTAACCTGTAGTTCTATGGAAGCTACAATGGGCTTAACCAACTGGATAGTTTCCTGTGGTGGGGTTAAATCACAGATCTATGCAACACCACCATCAAATATAGCAGATCTGCAACAGTGTATCACATCTGCCAGTTCCCCCTGTTGATGTGGATATGCTGAAATGCATGCTTGCATCGTTGCTGAAGGGCAACATTTTGAGTATGCAAACATGTAACTTGCATTTTGTACATGGTAATAAATTGTCTGTTATGCATCCACATATTGTTACCTTGTCTAAATACTTTGTTACTACTTGGATTTTCTGGGGGGGAGACTGCAATCCTTTTCCATCTTTTGTTATGGAACTAAATAATTTTTGCACTAAATTTAACTCACTTTACAACTTTTTGACTTCCCCCCTATCTGCAAAAGGGGCCGAGATGAGCCATCTAACACCCTCCAAAATAGGCCCTCCTGGGTTTACTGTGTTGGCCATAAGGGGTATAATGGCACAAGAAATACATAGCTAGCTGCCTTATTTCATGAAATATTGGCATGAGGAAGGACTTTCTTCGTAACCTTGCTTTCTTTAATGAACCAACTTGATTTTGTTGATTATTATCAGTGTAGACCTGTGTCATAAATACCTGATGCTTTAACTTTGCACATTTAAAATCCAATCCAAGCATAGAAACAAAAATGTAAAGAACAAGCTTATTGAAATTGATAACTGGGCTAAAAACTGCACAAGATTCATCTTTTTCTTGAGTGTAACCCTATGCTACTAACCTAGCTTTAAATTTTTTAATTTCCACTTTATCTCTTTTAAGGGTATTCCATTGACTGCCTATTATTTTACCAACAGTGAGTGCAGGAACTAACTCCCAGACATCCCTTTCTTTCATTACTTTAATTTCTTCCGTCATGGCACTTATGGCTTAGGGGTGGGTGGCTCAAAAAGAGCCTAGCACAGTGACCAGAGGTCACTGTGCTGTCCCCCCAAAAAGAAATAAAACAGAAGCAAAGAGTCCCCGAGAGAAGAGACCAGTGGCCGAGGCAAAGATCAGCAAGCACTTGACAGGAATATCCTGAAATGTTCAGGGCTTGATCACATATCAACCCAAGTGACTATGGGGAGAAAGCCTCACACACAAGAGTATGTGTTAGGCAGTTTCCTCTCTATTCATACAACCTCTACAAATCGGGTCCTTAATAACACCCATAATGCTTAGGTGCCTTTTAAGGGTGCAATGCCCAATAAGGAGCCTAACAACCCTTCTAATGCCAGTTCCATTGAGCTTAAATAGCTCTTTATGACGTACACTATGGCACTCACAACTCGGTTCGTTCGCCTGCCTTTGGTTCTTGATGCTGCACCAGTTATCATACTGCAGTTTCCCGCAGATGTTATAAACAGTTCTGATCAGAGCTAATTAGGGATACTTAAAGTTGGCTCCAAACCAATAAAGGGTGTACTTGAACCATTTCTAGCCAACTCATCAGACAATTCATTACACGGAATGCCTGAATGTCCATGCACCCAATAAAGGGTGACTTTATTGTTGCTGACAAGATTACAGAGTGCAATATAACACTCCTAGACAAAGGAAGAGGTCATAACAAACTTCTCCAAAGCCATGAGTAGTCTGGCTAGATATAAATGCATTTACTCCTGTAGTTCCTGTCAGAGCAAATTCTACAACACATTAAAATAGCAAAGACCTTAACTTGAAAGACAGAAGTGTAGCTGCCAAGTGGGTAAAACAATTTTTGCACCATCATCTGGCCCAGCCGCCCAATTTGCTGCTCTCAGTCTTTGGATGAGTCGGTCGGCCTGGGTTTTCGACACTCTGCACCATCATCTGGACAGCATCCATCCATCATGGCACTACTCTGTTCCTTATATTGAGGAGATTTAAGAGCTGCTTTAATAGTTTTGGGTATAACAATGTTACTAGCTTCTGGCTTGTTTAACCCTTTTTATCCCTAATTGTTTTTTCTCTGAAGTTAAAAAGGTGTTGCTCATATTGAATTTTATGCTTGACACAATACTTCATAATATCATTATGGGATCCAAGTCTTTTGCTATCACCCTTAACATAGATATACACATCTATTCTGTTACTATCAGTTCTTGGGATAGCTTCCCAATATCAAGGCATATATGAACAGTGAGTCGGGTTAGAATTCACAGGAGAGTCCAGTTCCTCACTGGCTTTGGACAAGCTGTTGTCAGTGTCTTCACTCTCGCCTGCATTTTTGTCTGATTTTCTATTCAGACATTCCTTATCAGAACTAACTAGTTGACAGCCTACAGCTGTCAATACTGGAATTATTTTTAACTTTAAATTTAACTGGGGGTTCTTTCCTCTGCTTTAAAATTTTATTCAAATTTTAAGTTACTTGTTTCAATTACTCTGTTTTCATTAGTAATTAATACTCTTGTTTACTTGTGGCATAACCCACCATGATTCCTTCTTGAGCCCTCATATTTAACCCTTAAGTTTTAAAGGTTTTTCGGTTCTAAATTTATGGCAAATTCTGTTTTTAACAAAAGAAAAACATAAAATGGCTTCAGCCCACATTTTGTCATTAACTTTACTCCCACTTAATATAGCTTTGACAAAGTCAAGTGCAGTTAAATTAAACTTTTCAGATATCCCATTTTGTGGTGGAATATATAAGTATGTGTCCTTTCTGCCTTTATTCCTTGCTACTTTAAGTGAGATTTAAACTGGTCCTCACATTACATTTAAAAATTTTCTACTTAAAAGGCTTTATTTCTTAACCTGGAAATCCTTGGAAACTCTAAAGACATCCAATTTTTCTTTTAAAAGGAACACAAAACTTTTATACTATAGTTATCAGCTATGGTAAGGAAATATTTTTTACTACCTAAAGATTTAATAGGCAGTGGATCACATGTCCATATGCAATAATTTCAGTGGCTTTGTTGACCTAACTCTGCCTATTGCGTTCATATGTCACTCTTCTGGTTTTGGCTAATTTACAGCGTTTACAATTACTTTACTGTATTTAAATTTAGGAAGTTCATTTGACAGCCAAAATTTTACAAGTTTGAAACTCAATTCTGAACTAACTTACTATACTATAACTAACTTAGATGAACTAACTTACTTAACTATATTTTACTTTTATAGCGGCTAAACTTATCTTTAATTTGTTTCCTTACACTAATGGAGTTATTTAAGTCAGATCTATTTATTTTTTCTTTATCTAGACTTTTTTTGAGGAGTTTCAACATTACTAGATCCTGTGGTTTTTACTTTTTGTTACTTAAGGTTTTCTTTTAGTTTCTTTACCTCTATCGCGATCAGTATCTATCTTTACTTTTATGGCTTTTTAAGTTCTCGTTCTGGCTATTACTAATGTCATACTGAGGTTTTAGAAAATATAACCCAACTTTTATTTTAGCATAGAAATATTTTTCTCATTCCGGAGTAAAGAACCAAAGTTTTCCATTTGCCTCACTAAAATTACATCTTTTTTTTTTTTTTAAATTGAGGCAGCTGGAAGATTATTTCTTAATTTAAGTGAAAACATTACATTCTCTAAAATGGTATCCTTTCTCTTACTATTAAAAATTACATGCTTGATCCAATAGCCTCAACTGGGCTCTTGACATCTACTGCTAAAGATATGCAAGTACCTTCTGATTGCTTAAATTTCGAAAGCAGATTTATGTTATTGCAACATGCAGCAGTGTCTATAGCCCATTTGGGGTTATCAATAGAATTAACTACATTAGAATCCTTGATTTAGGAATGCGGCAGCGTTTTGCGCCAAGTAATGAAAATTAAATGATGAAATATGTAACAGGGTTCCCACTCTTTTTTCAAAACAAAAAAAAGAGAGTTAGAAATAGGAGTTTCTAAGGACACAATTAATATTTTATATAAACCACATTGCGGCTTTCATTGCACTACGAAAATGCACTGGGGTGTGACGTATATACATATTTGCAGAGCTAGAAGTTGTCCTATATTTCCTATATAATTTTTAAAATAGGAAAAACCCCAGAAGCAGAATGTTTTCCATGTGTTGCATGGAGAACAAAGAAGTCTTGTTGCAAAACATAGAAAAAAATCTGCTTGCGGGGGTTTTCCTATTTTAAAAAATATATAGGAAATATAGGACAACTTCTAGTCCTGTATTTGGAAAGAAACTAAACCCTTTTTAAAAATTATTGTGCCTTTGATTCGAAAATCTGAAAGAATATTAGCAACATTAGCATATTTATTTACAGTTTTAGACTCTACTGATCTTTTTCTAAATTATTATACTCCTGTATAAAAAATCTAATGATGAAAGTTCTTATGTTAAAAATGTAACTGATTTTTTTTTTTTTTTTTTTGGTCCAAGTCCTTTATCTCAGCTACTTTTTCTTTAATATATTTCCTTAATGCATTTGCCTTGAGCAAAAGATCAAGGTTCTTAGCAGATACTCCATCTTCAGCTAGTTAGTTCTTCAGCTGATTTTTCCATTGTCATAATATTGCCTTCAAGACAAATCCTTAGATTTTAAGCAATTAAGTTCTTATAGTTTAAGTTTCCTTTTATTTTCTGAGTTTGCCCTTTTCACATTACTGTGCTTCTCTTCCAAATGAAAAAAATATTTTTGCCTTCAAGAAGAGACAAACTTTCTCATTTCTTTACTTATTAGTATATTTTGAATGTCATTAGAATCATTTGAATTTTCATGAATAAGTCTTTGCGCAATATATCAATATATGATTATTCCTTTAAATTTTCTACCTTTAATAGCTTGTTGATATTAAATCCATGGTCGACAATAGCCTGACCGTGAGACAAAATCATTATGGTTTTCATTAGTTCCTACAACTTTCCCTTTGTATCATCTACACTAAGAAAGTCATTTAAAAAACTGTCGCATTGTTTTTAGTTCAAAATTCTTAAACAATAAAGTAGATTTCAAAACAGTACTCTCCATAAAATCTTTAAATTGAAGCAATATATCATCACAATCTTTTTCTGCAAAAATCTTCTTTTCAGTAAAATGCAATAACATATGCTTCATGCCATTCATGCACTTGTCCAGATCATTAACCATTCATCTGGGGTCAAGACAGAAAGAATTATGAACAAGCAAATATGTTACAGGAGATTTATTCATGAGGCTTTGTAGCATTTTCATATAATAAAACTTCGACAACTCAGATGACTGATAAAACTTCCAGATTCGTGTTAAATTTTTGGAACTTTATTTTGGAACCAAAAACTGCAAAAAACCCAGGAAAATTTTCAAAGTTGTCATTTCCTATAATTTTGTTTTCAAATTGGACTGGTGCTCGTTTAGGAGATCACAGTGTTGCTAGTTCCGCAGTTTTCCTGTTCAATTGGGTTAGTTTTTTCAAAGAGTTGTGGTAAAGCATGACTGAAATTTTTCTGGTTTCAGCTTTTTGAGCTACTTTCAGAAAAGTTAGATGATTTATTTTGGGTGCAAATTTTGATGACCTTTTAGAAGGCCAGTAAATTTTATCTTGGAATTTCGGTAAATTTATGAATTTTAGTAGTTTTTGCCAATATTGTGCGAAATCTCACACACTAAACACTGTTGCTCTAAGTCCTCGGACGAGTCGGACGGTCTGGGTCTTCAACACACTAAACACTGGGCTAGTTTTAGCCGATTTTTGGAAAAGACCTGGTAACACTGGGATATTAGGCAGTGAAGCTCGAAAATAGGTAGAAAATGGAGAAGTGATTGCATCACTAGGGGAATTCAATCATCAGGGTTCTCCCTAGGAAAAACAATTAGGTGGGATTATCCTACTCTAACTTAAATTAAATGGGATTTTAAAAATTAACAAACACATGAAATTTTTTTTTTTCTGAGTGGGATTTAGCAGCAAATTGTGGGAATCACGCTCTAGGAAGAACCCTGATCATGCTCCAATTTTTGGGGGAAATAGAGAGTGTTGGTGAAAACTAAGTAGTTTTAAGCGCCCTTAAAAAGGAAAGCTAAAAATAAGAAGTTCTTAAAGACCGTGGGAATCCTGTGTAAGTCAGATTAGAATTCACAGTGAGTCAGATTAGAATTCACAGGAAAATGAAAATGTGCGAGAGTTCTGCTAAGAGTACATTTCCTTTATGCCCTAGGATTGTCTTTTCAGCCCTCTGGATTTCAACTGTAATTAAAACTAGAGGAATAATTTTTATAGCTGCCACTGGGCAGGCCTAGAGACGAAAACAGCATGTGGTAGAGCGGCGATTCCAAAACCATTGATTACACCATGCAATGCTTTGAAATGATGAAAATGGTGTCACGAACATAAAAATCTGATGTGGGCAACACATGACTTTCCCTGCAGACTTACAAGGTTTGTATAAAAAGTATAGGGAAAAATTTCGGAAAAATAAGATTTATTACAGATATTGCTACAATACCTCAAAAGGCTTCAAAGTACATCCCTTGAGCGTCGACACACTTTTGCCAACGGCTTTTCCATGACTCGAAAGCTCCCTGGTAAGCGGATTCCGGAAAGTCCTTAAGGGCACGCGTACAAGCTTCTTTGACGGCACTTAGGGTCCCATGGTGGTGTCCTTTGAGGGAGGATTTCACTTTTGGAAAAGGAAAAGGTCTGCTGGTGCCAAGTCGGGACTGTAAGGGGGGTTGGGGAAACATCGCGATGCCGTTTATCGTCAGGAAGTCAGTCACCTTGGAGCAGGTGTGGCTGGTTGCATTGTCGTGATGCAATTTCCAATTTCCGGCGATGGCTGGCCTCACCCTGTTGACCCTTCTCTTCAGTCTTCTTAGCACTTCTAACTAAAAGCACCATTCACTGTCTGCCCCTCAGGAACAAATTTGTAGTGGACAACCCCCTTTGCGTCGAAGAAAACGATCAGCATGGCTTTCACTCTGGATTTGCTCATTCGAGACTTTTTTGGACGAGATGATCTCGCAGTGTACCATTCCGAACTTTGCCGCTTTGTTTCCGGGTCATATTCAAATATCCAAATCTCATATTCCGTGATGACGATGTCAAAAAAGCTAGGGTCTTCTTCAACGCATTGCAGAAGGTCTTTGCAAGCAGAAACTCGCCTTTGCTTTTGCTCGTCCGTCAAAACCTTCAGGGCGAGTTTAGCACAGATCTTTCACATCACCAAATTTTCAGTGATAATGCTGTGCATTGTCATCTTATCAATGACGACTATTCGCACACTTAAACGACGGTCTGAATTCAGCACTTCACGCACACGTTGAACATTGTCATTGGTTCTTGACGTCGACGGCTGTCCAGTGCGAGGCTCGTCCTGCACACTCTCTCAGCCATCTTTGAAGAGCTTGTGCCACTTAAAAGCTGCTATTTGTGACATGCTTTCATCCTTGAACACTTGGAGAATCATGGCCAACATCTCCGTACCCGATTTCCCCAATCCAACATAAAATTTGATCGCGTACCGCTGTTCAATCGTTTGCACCGAGTTACTCGACAGGGGTCCACTAAAAACACGATGTAGCCTGAACGAATGCTCGAAGTCGACTGTCGCATCTTGAAGGTCACATTCTCCACTACCGAGCATGCGCGCTGCGATGTTCACTCACGTCAGGAAAAAAAATTTCCGATTCTTTTTATACAGACCCTGTATATCCACATTCTCTTTATTTTAATTAAATTTAATTCACTTTTAATTCAATTTTAGTTTTTGTTTGGTAACTGGACTTAATTCTCAAAGGTGGCATAGAGAAAATATGAAAAAACTAAAATATCTCGAGAACGGCTAGTCCTAATATAATGGGGTTCGTTTTATTCTTTTCTTTGTTAAAAATTACGTATAAAACAAGCATTTATTGGATATATTTGAGCATCCGTAGTTTTTTATTTTAGATTTTGATGATTTTTTTAGGCCATTTTGCAAAAAAAAGGCAAGTTATTTCTTTCCGAATCGTACTAAAATTTAATCAGCATCAGGGTAAAAAACAACCAACTTATATACCGAATTTTGTGAAATTCGGTCCATTAGTTTTTTAGCTAGAGGGGATACAGGCAATTTCTGCAGGCCATTTCGCAAAAAAAGGTGGGTTCTTTTATCCCGAATCATACTAAAAACTACACCAGAGTCATACCCAAGTGACTTACCTACCAAATTTTATGAAATTCGGTCCATTAGTTTTTGAGTTAGAGTGGATACATACATTACACAGATAGACAGACACACACACATACAGATGTCACACTAAAAATAATTTTTTCATATTCTAGGGGTCCCGAAATGTGTAGATTCATCGAAAACTAGAGTTGCGATTTTTTGGCATGATTCTAATACTTTCCCTACACATTACCATCTATTGCAGGGAAAGTAAAAATAACAACAATGGGAAAATGTCATCTGGTCAGACAAATCGTTGTTCACATTATTCCAGACCAATGGACGTGTTTATGTTTGGAGAATGCCAGCAGAAGCCTATCATGTTGACTGTCTCCTTCCTACTGTTCAGCATGGAAGGGGATTAGTGATGCTGTGGGGCATGATGTCACACTGTGGCCTCAGCCCACTTGTCCTGCATGGGCAGGTTAGAGCACGGGATTATGTCAATATTCTGGCTGACAATCTTCATCCAGTGGTGCAAACTTTGTTCCCTGATAAACGACTTGTGTACCAATACGATAATGCTCCCATTCACACTGCTGGAATTGTCCGAGACTGGTTTAATGAACACGATGATGAAGTACAACACCTTGTGTGGCCCCCTCAGTCCCCTGATCTTAATTTAATTGAACCTTTGTGGGGTATTGGAGAGCAAGCCGTGCTGTCGGTTTCCACCTTCAAGGACACTTTCTGAATTAGCGACCTTTTTACAGGAGGAGTGGCTATGTATTCCTGTGACTCTTGTGCATGACTTGTATTTGTCCATCCCACGTTGGATACAAACTGTAATTCATGCAAAAGGAGGGCCATCAGCCTATTAATAAAGATTTTGTCTCTTTTCACAGGTGTTCATATTATTTTGTCAAACCCCTGTATAAATATATATATATATATATATATATATATATAATAAAAATAGTTTGAAAGTCCAATGAAAGAAAAGTAAAAAGTTGCAACTCCATAAACCTAACTTTTTAAAACACCCACAAAATAAGTGTAAAACAGTAAATCTTCAATCAAATGGAAAAAAAATACAAATTACGAGTCATCAAATTAAAGAAAATCAACAAATTTCAATGGCATGGAAACGATAATAGAAAAATATAAAAAATCAAGCATTATTGCTATACACGTGGACAAGAGCTAGGCCTTAAAAAATGGACTTGTTCACTTCACAAAACTCTTCTTCTGATCCAAGTATTTTGATGAAGCAAACACAAAAAATGTATGTTTCTGAAGAAATAGATAGATTATATCTATAAACTATTTCTACTTGGACAACATACATAAAGAAGGAAAAATAAAAGAAAACATGAATACCTGAAGCACAGCATATGCCCGAACCAGTCGAACCCTGAATAAAGATACCAGTGTTGCCATGTGCAAAAAAAAAAAAAAAAAAGAAATGAGCTACTGTTGCCATTCATAAGAAATGAAAAACACTAATACGAAAAGGTAAGAAAAACTAATAATATACAAAAAAAGCTACAAAAAGGTGGGCTAATAATAGTAAGGCTGATGTTGAAGAGGATGTAAAAATAAAAGTATTATTAATACAAGAGAAAGGTGATGTCTGGCTAATATAAGATACTATGAATAGAATTCATGAAAATCCAGCTAATCTAAACTTTTTAACTATACCATTTACTAAATAAGAGGGATATTTATATAAATTGCTGATAATTTTGAGATTATTTATATGTATAGCATGAAATTTTTTATCAGATAATCTATGAATTCTAAAAAGCTGATTAAGTATAATATTTCTAAACAATTAATCAAGTTGCAGGAATTAACAGGAAATATTTCATTAATGTTAAAGTTAAAATAGTATTTTTTTATCATATAAATTAGTAACAATTCTATTAGAAGGATCAATAAAAAGATTTAAATCCAAAAAAGTAATATTATTACTAATATAGTAGCTTCATTAGGAATTAATTCCAAATTGTCTGGATAGAAATATATATATATGAGATAATTTTCAGTATGTACTAAGCAAATCAGATCATCAACATATCTGTAAAATGTATAATCTATTGAGTCAAAGACATTTCATAATGATAAAGGTATAAATTAGCTAACATACTGCTACTACAGCCACTCTGTGGAACTCCTGACATTTGTATAATTTATTTCCTTGAAAAATATAATTATTGAAAATAACAAAGTGAAGAAGTTTAGGAAAATTTATTTGTTTGAGTTGATAAATTAGTAATATAAGCATTATATAGAGCTAAAATTACATCATATAGATCAGAGATCTTAATATTATTAAAAGATCTTTAAAATCAAAAGTATGAAATCCTATTATTTTTCTAAGAGATGTTAATTTATTCTTTAATTTTTTACTATTATTTAGAATAAGGCAATTATTGCTAGACTGGCGTAAACTATTATTTATTAGATTTAAAGAATTCAGTAATAATTTACTCGCAGTAGTAGAGTAAGTATTATGACCACTAGTTACAGTTCTAAATTTAATAGGATTTTTATGAAATTTTGGAATAAGCACTATATAAGGAGATTTAAGATATTTAAATTTAATATTTAAATCACTATACATATTGATAATTTGCAATTTGATACTATTAATGGAATGTAAATCTAGTTTAAAAAGACTATTATTTTTTAAATAATCTAATAGAAATTGTACATAAAATTTTTTACAGATAATAGCATAATTATTAGAGGCTTTATCAACATAGGTGATAACAAAAGATCTTTGTAAATCATTAATGAAATGTTTAATATTATCAATATTATATAAAGATCTAGACAATTTAATACCACTACTAATAGCATTTTTAATAGATTCTAATAAAGTAAATTTCCACATATTAAATGCCTCTAAAGGAAGAGCATATTTAGAACCTAATTTATATATATATTTATCAAGATTAATTGATTTTAAAACTTTAAAAGAATTATTACAAGAAGGTATCCTGAATTTAGTGCCAAATGACATAATGGTTTTTAACATATTGTCTTTAACTATATCTAAGTCTCCTGTAACTATATGCCCCAAGTCTGAATTTAGAAATTTAGTATATTTGTTTACTTTACAAATATGTTGGGAACGGTAATAGTTAGAATGAGTACCGTTTGTTGACGGCTTGCATTTTTAATATCCATTAGATTTAGTAAGTTTCTCATGTAAATATTTAAAGATGATTTAGCAAATTTATAAAATATTAAAAATAAAGTAATTAATTTCTGTTCAACTTTTATTTTTATTTATTTTTAAATGTTTGGTAACCGTTCAGATTGTGACTGAATTAACGGTAACTGTACAAAAAAAAAGAGAAAAAATTTAATAGAAGAATAATGTTGACTCGCAAGTTTCTTTGGCTTGTATTCTAATTATCTACGTATTTTGCGTCTATATGCAACCTAAAAGAATAAATAAAAAGAATAAGATTCTGGAGAATGCATAACAATTGGTGACTTTGGACTGCGACATATATTTTTTTTTAACATGGATGACGATAAAACTGCCTAGTCAGCTGCCGAAGCTAGCAAGGTGAGTGTGAAATTTCTGCCATTTTGGGTTGAAAGACCGGAGATGTGGTTTCACCAAGTAGAGGCTCACTTTCTAATTAGTGGCATCAAGAGTGAAGAAACAATGTTCAATTATTTGGTCGCCCAATTAGAACCTAAATTTATGGAAAAAATCTGGGATATCATAAAAGATGATACGAGCAACAAATACTCGACTGCGAAGGAAAGATTACTCAACACTTTTAAAGAAAGTGAAAATCACCGCATTAAACGTCTGCTCACCGGGTTGGAACTTAGCGACATGAAACTCAGCTAGCTCCTTCTCAGAATGAAATCTCTGGGGGTAGACATGTCAGAAAATATGTTGCGATCTCTCTGGCTGGAAAAAATGAAAGATGCTGTGAAACACATCCTAGTGGTTAGTGACGAGACTCTGGACAAATTATCCACAATGGCTGATAAAATTGGAGTTAAACTCATGCCAAGCATTGGTTTCTGTGAGCCATATTTTTTCTGTGAGTCATATTTCAAAGACTTTATAACTTCTTGACTGTTCTTGATGATGTAACTACCTTTATTATTAAAGGTTTTAAAAGTTTGAGTAGAATTGAATTAGCTTTTGTGAGATAAGTATTATAACCGACTGTAACAGGTCTGAAACTAGTAGGGCACTTATGCAATTTAGGAATATTAATTAAGTATGGGTACTTAATTCTGCTAGTGTATTTAATACCTGTTTTTTGATATATTGTTTATTTGTATTAATACCTGTTTTTTGACATTTGGTCGATGAAGGTACGCATACTATGAATAACAGGACCGCAGAACGATAACACGCAGATATATACAGGTCATTGTAGCCTGAAGGACTAGTTTGCCATCCAGTAATGGACTTCATCTTATCATTGGACTTTTCTTTTTCAACGGTCTTGTCATGATTGTTATTGTCACTCCGGAGGTTGGCTTCAGCGAGGGCTGGCGTCCAGGAGTGCAATGCCGGGGCAATTATAACATGCATGTTGACAACTGGGGTGTAAGGTCACAACCCCTTACCGCCATTAAGTAAGCTTCTCGCTAAGCCTTCCTTCTTTTTTCAAATTTTAAATGCTTTTTATACTTTTTATATTTATATATATATATATATTCAAGTTAGTAGAATACAAGTAGAGAAAAGGACTGCTGAAAACTGCCTTTTGAATGTAGTATTTCTCGACAGACCAAACCAGTTAGACAGATTTTGATGAACTTTTTTTTTCTTTACGATCATGTGCCTTTTAAAAAGAAATTCGAATTTCCGTTATTTTCTGTTGGAATTCAGTAAGGAATTAAAAATTAAGTAGAAATTTTGTAGGTTGTTTAGCTTTGGCAACAGAAAAAAACTCAACAATGAAATTCAACAATTTTTATTATATTTATTTCATGCATGAGCATTATATAAAACTTTGAAAACTTGAAATCCTGGAGTTAAGAGATATTATTTACCTCTATTCTTGAAATGAAGGCTTATTTTACTGTCACCATTTTTATTTGCATAGGGTGAATTACAAATGTAAAGCGGCGATTTCCAAACCATTGGTTACAGCATGCAATGCCTTGAAACGATGAAAATGGTGTCACGAGCATAAAAATTGGATACAACAATGGAAGAATGTCATCTGTCAGACGATACACACACATTATTCCAGACCAACGGACATGTTTAAATTGAGTGATGGAGAAAGGTATCGCTGTAGAAAAATTGTGAAGCTTATTGATGTTCTTGAAATTTAAGGAAGTACATCAGAATAGCGGAAGTTGCGTAGTAGTAGTTACGACATCACAAGAGTGGTGTTTAGATACTCAAAGCACAAGGTAGGTTCAAAACGTAAAACTCATTTATTACTTAAAAACTGAAGCATAATGAACATAAATAACTCGTATCGTTAATTTCGATACAGTTAACAGGCAGATAGATACAGCATAATTGAACATTGTCTAAACTGAGAATCTACTGATATTACATCATCAGTTGTAGGATCAAAGTCAAATAAACATGACTAACATAGATTCAAGACCACAACTGGCTGACTATACCGATCTACTGACCTCCTGACACATCCCCACACTGGGTATATTGATATCAATTTGAAGTTGAAGTTTCTTTTCCCGGATTATGTCAATTTCCTGTTGAATAGAAATTAGCATATTCTGGTCAAATTTCCTCATGATCTGCAATAACCCAAAGAGAGATGAGAACCCCAAAAAGAGATGAGACACATAACAAACGATCCAAATTCCAGACAATTAACTGGGAGAAATTTAACCTTTAGATTTTGACCGTATCTTTAGTCAGATACGAGAGTTTGTTTACCATGTGTTTCTAACATGGAGAATGCCAGCAAAAGCCTATCATGTTGACTGTCTCCTTCCTACTGTTCAGCATGGAGGGGGGATCAGTGATGCTGTGGGGTGCGATGTCGCACTGTGGTTTCAGCCCACTTGTCTTTAATTGGCGTGTTAAGAGTATGGGATTATGTCAGTATTTTGACCAACCATCTTCATCCAATGGTGCAAACTTTGTTCCCTGATGAACGACCTGTGTACCCAGACGATAATGCTTCCATTCACACTGCTGGAATTGTCAGACTGGTTTAATGAACATGATGATGAAGTACAACACCTCATGTGGCTCCCTCAGTCCCCTGATCTTAAAATAATTGAACCTTTGTGGGGTATTTTGGAGGGTAAGCTGCGCAGTCGGTTTCCACCTCCAAGGACACTTTCTGAATTAGCGATCTTTTTGCAGGAGTGGCTACGTATCCCTATGACTCTTGTGCATGATTTATATCTGTCCATCCCACGTCGGATACAAACTGTAATTTATGCAAAAGGAGGGCCATCAGCCTATTAATAAAGATTTTGTCTCTCTTCACAGGTGTCCATATTATTTTGTCCAACCCCTGTGTATATATGTATATATATATATATATATATATTATAAGTTATTAGAATACAAGCAGAGAAAAGGACTACTGAAAACTGCCTTCCTGAATGTAGCATTTCACAACTGGCCAAACCATTTAAACAGATTTTGGTGAACTTATTATATTTTTCCTTATGATCCAAAGATATGCCTTTTAAAAAAAAATTCGAATTTCCGTTATTTTCTGTTGGAATTCAGTAAGGAATTAGGTAGGAATTTTGTAGGTTGTTTGGCTTTGGCATTAGAAAATAACCCAACAATGAAATTCAACAATTTTTATTATATTTATTTCATGCACGATGCATTATATAAAATTTTGAAACTTGAAATCATGGAGTTAATAATACATATTGTTTACCCCATTTCTTGAAATGAAGATTTATTTTGTCACCATTTTTATTTGATTAGGGTAAATTACAAATGTGGCTCTCTCGGCCATAAAAAAAAATTACCTTATACTTTCCAGTAGGTCATAACGTTGTGATTGCAGTAGGCTCTATAAAAAGAAAATTGCCTAGCCACAGGCTTAGATATTTCCCAATAAAGTTTTGCATTGAAAATCAATAGATACTATGCATGTGTGAAGTATATACTGACAAAAATGTTACATTTCAAAAAATTTAAACCAAACGTAAATCACAATTTAGTACAAAGTAAAGCATGCAGGCATGGATCTCACTTTCGTTTTGACAAAAAAATGTGGTATCTCTAAACAAGAGCAACTGTATTGTAAAAAAATTCTGCCAAGTAATGAAAATCGTCAGCCAAAAAATGAAATAAAATGAAATCACATATTTTGGCACCAAGTACAATTCCATCTAGGTGGGAATCTACCATCAACGCTTTCCACTTATAACTAGAATAAGTAAAATGTAAAAAGATAATGAGAAAATGCTTAATATACCTCGGCGCTCTGCCAGGATTTTGGTTTTTTCTGTATGAGAAATACTTGGCCGTGCTGCACTGAAGGAATTTTATGCACACTTCATTAATTAACGAGGCAAGGTGCCAAGGAATGTTGAACCTACTCTTGTTCTCTTTTAACATTTTTCTTATTCTAGTTATAAGTAGAAAAAGTTGATGGTACATTCCCACTTGGATGTAATTATACTTGGCATCAAAATATGGAATTTCATTTCTTTTTTTGGAATTACTTGGCGGAATATTTTTTTTCACATGACCTAATTTCTTACATAAAAACATAGTTTTATCTGTGTTACGTTTGATTCACTTTTAATAAAGTTTCATAAATTTATTATTACTTTTAATATTAGGAATATTTTTACTATTTCTAGAAGACACTAAGAGGTGGAACTTTCACTTATGTCCAAATTTCAGCTTCTAAAAAGCAGAACTTTCACTTATGTCCAAATTTCGGTTTTGTTGACGCAACCTTCCTTTCGCTATGGATAACTCCAATTGAATCTTTGCAAGAGTGAAGTCGGCATATGGCCATCATTAAATTACTTCCACCATGTCATGGAAAGTATCTGGTAAGAATTGAATGGCTTTGAATGCCACATAGATTTCCACAACCGGGTGATCAGTTTACATCCCTAATATACCCAAGGATGAGTACACTCCGGATTAGTTACATAACCGGGATCATGCTTGGATATGCAAATTCTTGTATATGCATCAAAAGTCGAATTTGCATAAAGAATCTTGCCGGAAAAACACAATGATTCACTCTTGAAAATGAAGTGAGTCAATCAAAGTGAATTTCTTTTGAACTTCACTCAGGAGAATGGTGAATCACATTTTATCTATGTTTTTCCAGCATTGCCCACCAGTGGTCATTAAATATAGCAACCAGTTTTTATACCAATTAGTTTGTATGTTTTGCACCCGTGCAACGGGCACAAAAGTCACAAAGCAGCAAAACTGGGTTAAAATTCAGCATGAGCAGGTCGAGTATGTCCAATTCAGAGTAAAAAACATGAAAATTGCACCAAAATCGGAGCATGTGTCTCTAACATAAATGAAAACAAAGATTTTTAAAAGACCCCCCCACACACTTGCCCCTTCTTGCAGTGGCGCAAATGTTATAAAGTCAAAATTTAGCTTGTGCAGGTCGACTGGTTCAGTGGATACAAATTAAATCATAATTTTTAACAATCATAATACAATTAGACTAATTGCACTATCTTTCGCAAACAACATAGTTTTTATATTTCCAATACTCTTCTAAATCGATTGAATATAATTCGCAAACTCCCATGAAGGATACAATTTAAATCAAAACCCATATCTTGATGAGACTCCATATGTAACAAGTTGTAATATTTATATATATGTTCTAACAGTTATCTGAAGTGTAAACTCACACAGCAGGTGTGATACCTCTAAAGAAGAATAAGTTTCATGCAATCCATGCACACTAGCATTGTGGGCATAATACACTCTTTAAATAACAGTGAAAATTCCATATTAATTTGAGCTAAGATAGATGAAGCTAAGAGTACTAAGATAGATTAAAATACCAATGAAAAAATATGGAAGAGTTATGATTTGAATTATGCCCCTACAACAGATACAAATGAAATTGCAAATTCAACAATCATAGCATAAATTGAGCACACACTACTTCTACTACCCTTATGATTTGATCACCAAATACAAATTTCTTTCAAAAGTCTCAATCCAGGTGTGCTCGTGACATCAAGCATCACTGATAACAAAAATCTCCACAATAGATTCAGTCATGAAGGTTAAAGTCTCTCTAATACCATGGATTCAATATTAGTGCTCAAAACAATAAAATTGTATTTAATTGTTTAAATGATTTACATATCTTAATTTTTTTGATTTGGCAACACCATTTGCAACAATGAAATGTTAGATTTTGATGTGAAAAAAATAAAATTTTAACTAACTTATTTAAATTTGTGGTTAAAAATAAAATTTTAAAATTGTATAAAAAAAAACCTTTCAAAATTTGTATTAAAAGAAATTAAGATTTTTTTTTTCAAAATTTTGGCTCCAAGAGGCCCTTTGAAATTTATTTAGTTGTAGTTTGACAAGAAATGGAGATCCTATCACAGAATTGTATGAGAAGATAGATTTTATAGATGGGTATCTATTTAGCTCCTTTAAGATGTTTTTAACACTTTACAACAAAGTTGAAAAGTGTTTATGACTTTGTTCATTCTGTCTGTCTGTTCGTTAGCATGATAACTGCCGTAAAAATGATTTAATCAAAATTAAATTTTAGTATGTTGTTCAGACGGTCTGTAGAACTTATGGGAATATAAATGAATAATATTACCCAATTAGTTTTGGATTGAACCCGGGTCGAAAAAATGAAATACATTGAGCCCTATGGGGCCTAATTTTTCAAACATTTTTCAAGCGAATTTAAAATTCACAAATTGCTTCGAAAATTTTAGGTAATATTCAAATTGTTCCATAAAATATATAAAAAAAAATTCAGCAAAATATATTCAGTAGTTTTTTAAATAAAAATTAAAATAATAATTACACCTCTTATATGAAACGATCACGTGACCATGATATGAAACGATCACATGACCCACTTCAAAATGATATATGGCATCCATCTTGTTTCAAAATCGTGATTTTTAAAGTTCTTTTTAATTCATATTGAGTGTTGTATCGTTCCTAAAACTACTTTATTTTTGCTTAAATTCTGTGCATCTACATACTGAAACAACGCAATTACAATATATTTGAGTTTAAATGCTCATCTAAATTTGATTATTTCTACAACGAAGCCTATTTTTCACCTATGTAAAATGTAAACAGCAAAATATATTGAATGAGTTGTATTAGAATTCCTGTATTTATTTAACACAAAATAATTTAGTCCATGGAGTCTGCATGGCTGATATGAATGAAATATTAATTGATTTCATAAAGAGAAGGACGATTTTTTTCGATGAAGTTTCAAGCATAGAGTTTAATTTTTTGTAGCTCCATGGTCTTAAACAAAATGTTTAAATAAAATAAATTATTATAGTATTGTGATGAATGAAATGAATGGGAGAACGTTATGAATGAAATCCTGTTTTTATAGAGATCCAAGCGTGTTATTTTTTCTATGACGTCATTTGAATTAATTTCAGTTGTTTTCGATGAAGTTTTCAAATATAATAAATTATCGTAGTATTATGATAATTCTAAAACTATTACCGAGGAATGTATAACATTTTAGAGATGTTTAAACCAGGCAATTTATATTTCAATGCCGTCATTTGAATGAAGTTCATTTTTTTCGATGAAGGTTTAAGTTTTCAAATATAATAAATTAATGAAGTATTGTGATAAGTTTCAAAATATTACCGAGGAATGTATTGGATTTTAGACTTGTTTAAATAAAATTGCATTGAAGTTGGAAAGTGTTTCATAATCAATACTTTAAGCATGATTGATCTTTCTTGTTTCATTGTTACAGAGAAACCCCTTATGGTGTTTTGGTAACACACACACACAAGTAGCTTACAAATATATTTAATATATGAAAGTTGACCGCAACAACAAATTGGCAATCCCTTTAAAGTAATATTCATTGAATAATAGTGAACTGTATAAAATAATATGCATTGAACAAGAGTAAATTGCTTAAAGTTTTATATACACTCTTATAAATTGGCCCCTTCCCTTTCAGAGAAAAAAATCAGGAAAAAATTAAAAACTTATGTATCAGTAATGAGTGGACCCAGAGAATGCCATGAAAACATTCCACAGACAATAATGCTGCCCTCATCGCCTTGTGTTCTTCCAACAATGGTTAATGAGTGTTTGTTCTCCAATCTTTCACGCTTTATACATCAACATCCATCTATTCAATGAAACAGAAAACGTGACTCATTGGGGAAGATAATCTTTTGTGAATCAGCAGAGGTCCAATTCTAATACTACCTTGCAAATGTAAGCCTTTTCTGCCGATGCACCTTTGTTAGCATAAGTGTAGTGACTATTCATCTGTTTTGGAGGCTCATACACAGCAGGGTTCATTGAGCTGTCATTTGAGACACACTTCTGGTAGCCTACTGGTTCATTTGGCCAGTGAGTTGCTTTATTGTAGTGCAGTGAAAGGCCTTCAGAAACCTTCGGAGCCAACATTCACCTCTCGCATTAATGGCATATGGTGCTCAGCACTTTCCATGTCGTTTATTCGCAATGATGCCATTTCTCCATTGACGATACAATTTAATCACAACAGCATCCAAACAGTTCAGAAACTCCACTGTTTTGGAAATACTGCCACCAGTGGCCCAAAATTCGATAATCATTCCCTTTTCAAATCTGATAAATCGCTACTTTTAGCCAGGACAGCAACGAGCGATATGTTTACCAAATGCATACACCATACCTTATATACATACCCACCAAGCCAGGTCACAACACGAGTCTTCTTTCATTGGTTACGTGCTGTTGACCTCAAAAGTAGGAGGTAGTTACAATGTGACTCGACCATGTTTATATTAATAGTTAGAAGCACTAATAAATTACATAAATATTAAAAAAAATTAACCATACCTCATTGAGGTTTATTTGAACATTTTTCAAGTTTTAATACTATACTATAATTTTAGATATATATTATGATACCAAGTACTTGTCGAAATTTGTCTGAAATGTACACTTGTGAGTAATATTGACTTTCTTCTCTAAAATATTTAGAGGTCTGAATTCATCATCTATATTACCTTGAACTAACGTAAGGTAATATTAAATGGTTTCTAAGACTTCAAGAACTTGCATTTAATTAGGTGGTGAAAGAATTTCCTCATTTTCACTTTCATCACTAGGACTTTTGCTTTTCTTCTAAAAATTCTGTAGTTAATAGAGAATTATGCAGTTTTTTATGGTCGCTTGAGAACATAATGTAACATTGTTATCGATGTCGGGAAATGTACTTCCACTTTTATTTATGATTTCTAATAAATCCATTAAAGGATCAGAGTCCTCATTTTCAAATTCATTTTGTCATTATGCACAAACCCAGAATGTTTAAAGACATTCTTCACTGTTTTATTTCAGACTGAATTCCATCTCTCTGTGAATGTAATTGACAGCATTCAAAATGAACAAATTTTTTAGACAATGCACTATTTTCATTAAGAGCTTTTATCAAATCTTTAATGTCTTATATTTATGTTTAAATTCACAAATAACTCCTTGACCAAGAAGCTAACAAAGTATGATAATGTTTGGTGGCAGAAATATCATTTCTGCCATGCCATTGTTTTTAAATTTTCTGTATGACTGTGTCAGTTGTCGGCACTAAAAGAAACATACTTTTTCTTGCATAAAAATTGTACATCTAGTTCATGAATTAGTTCATGTTCATCTAGTTCATGTTTTTACAAATTACTCATGACAATCAACATCCATGAATTTGAATTAGTTCCATAATCAACTAAGGGAGATCTAACATTGTTGAAGCATCTCAGATAATTGCTTTTCCTGATCATTAGAGGTTTCATTTCTTTTATTTTACTTATATTAGCACCAAGTAAAATTGCCAAACGTTGTTTACTAAGTTTCTCAGCATGCTCTTTTCATCTTTAAATGCTAAAGTTTCATCAGGAAAAGACAGCCCAGTTACATCTAAGTTAAACACATCCATTTCCAAATAGCGGGTTAAAATATCCTTCAGTACATGACTTTTCTAATATTTTACTATATTAACATCAACATTCGCTACTTCCCACTCACTTTTTAAAAGATTATGCCTTTTAAAAAATAAAGACAACCAAAAATTGGCAATTATTAAAAGTCATTAATTAAAATCTCCATCCACGATGTACAAAAATTCAGATACATAGCGCTTCCTGGCATTATTACATTATTATGCCCTTCATCAGTGACAAAGTGAAAATAGGTGGCGAGTTTAAATATGAGCTTAAATATGCAGGCCACAACCGTGAGACAAAATTTGCATATTATTTTATATTTTAAATATGATACATTTAGAAATCATAACTCAAAAATATAACTAGCTTAACCCTTTCGGGATGGCGGCATTCCAAAACTGCAGTGGCCCAAAAGACGGAGCGCTTCGTCTCCGAACTGTTCCCAAAGGATGGCTAATATTTTGCGCTAAGCCTAACTCTCGAAAAAAATTCACTAAAAATCACCTGTTCAACACAGCATTCTACTTTATTCAGGAATAGAGGAAATACTTATTTTCTATTTGATGTATATTTTTCATACAAATTTTCTTTTATCAAAATATTAAAAATTTTAGTGTATTAAAAATGATTAGTTATCTTGATTAAAATAGTTATTAGTTAATCAGAAAAATTTTTGAAATGATTGTAATGAAATATTTATATAGCTAATAGAAATTATGTACATATATATACAAGAAAATAGCATAGCTATTTTCATTAATTAATACACCTTTTGCATATGGTATATTTTAAAGCAAGAATCCATGCACAGACAAACATTGCAATCTTTGCATTCATAATAACTGTCTATGCACTTTCTTTTGCCTTTTGTAGCCCACGAATCTTCACTATCTGCATCACTTTCATTACTGTCTGGATCGTTTACCATACGAGTATATTCTTCCACAGAAAGATAAAGTCTCAATCCAGCCATTCTTTTATCTGAAATAAACTAATCATTTCACTGCCGCACATACCTTTACTCACTCCCCCCCCCCCCCCTAAAAAAAATACTCTCTCATATTCCTATAATTCACCAACAAATTCATTAAACTAAAATCAAAACGAGACCCGAAACTGAATTATAAAATTGTTGATGCTGCGAGAAGTGCTCTGTTTGTTTATATTATAAAATCATGTTTCACCGCTCCAAATGGAGAAATAATTCATTGGATTCTCTTCTTTTATCTGAAATAAACTAATCATTTTACTGCCGTGCATTCCTTTACTCCCCCCCCTACCCCCCAAAAAAATACTCTCTCATATTCCTATAATTCACCAACAAATTCATTAAACTAAAATCAAAACGAGACCCGAAACTGAATTATAAAATTGTTGATGCTGCGAGAAGTGCTCTGTTTGTTTATATTACAAAATCATGTTTCACCGCTCCAAATGGAAAAATAATTCATTGTATTCTCCTTATGCCAAGGTCAAATATCTACAAAATACATTGGAGCTGTTCCCATGGACATTTAACGCCATCTAGTAGACAAATAAATTCAAATAAAAACGTTCTATATAAAAACGCGTTGACGTGATCCTCGTCCTTTAGGGTAAGTTTTTCCTCGACGTGGATACGTGACAGTCGTCCTTGAATGCAAGTTCGCAGCTGACACGTGGGCGCGTCAACCGTCCCGAAAGAGTTAATAGTCATTTATTTTATATTGTTAAAAAGGAGTATAATGTGTTTATATTTAAATGAATATATGTTGTTACTTATTGTAAATAAATTATTTACACATTATATTTCAAGTTTGATTATTTTAGTTTTGTGTTCTAAGCTTTTCACATATCAAAGCGAGATGTCCCATAACATGAGATGATGTGAATATTATGATTAGTAAAGAATTAAGTTTGTGAGATGTATATAACAAAGTAAAATGTTTAAAGCATTCGAAATTACTTTACATACATTTTGCAATAAACTAAACTGTGTAAATTAGCTTACAAAACGTTAATCTCTACCCCCTCCCCATAATAAAGAAAGAAAACTCCATGATTGCTTAGTATCAGAAGTATAAATTATTTTTGTATATTTTAGATACTACATACGAAGGCGATTTTATTTTATTAATTTTATTTTTGGATTACTTAGAGGACCACTTATTTTACATATCAATGCACCATGTCAATCATAAGTATTTTTATACTGCTATATTAAAAACATTACTTCTAACTGAAGTATTAGTGGAATATGAGATTTTTTTGTACCTGGGCCATGCAGTAAGGTCGTGTGTGTTTTAATTAAAAAATGAGTTATACCGATTATTTTATAATAGTTAAAATGTATTCAGTATAAATATGCATTTTTTACTTTCCTTATATACATAATGTGTAAGGAAAGTATTGTGACGGGGTCGAAAATTCGAATTCGAGTTTTCGACGGGAAAGCACATTTCAAGCATCCCTGATCACGAATTGAACATTTTTGAGGTAATGTCTGTGTGTGTGTGTGTGTCAGTGAATCTGTGGAGATGATATCTCATGACTGAGTGGAGCGATTCGAATGCAATTTGGTACAAAAATCACAATCCATGAATACTGGAAGCCTATTGTTTTAAAACACAATCAAATGTTCAGAACTCCCCTAAATTTTCGAGTGAAATTTTGAAAAAATCATCAAAAAATATAAACCTTTAATAAAGTTACGCCAATAGACATTTCTTATGTAATTTTTCCTTAGAAAACGATTGACAAACTTTAGAAAGCTAGCATGAACCGTTCTCAAGATATTGCACATTTTTCAAATAAATTTATCAAAAAATCCCATAAATTAAAAAAAAATATTAACTGTAAAGAAACATGTTCACTTTTCATCTTAAATAATAAAAGGCAATGTCTGTGTGTGTGTCTTATCACAGCCGGTCTACACACTGGCCGTGGCGCCACTGAGGAGAAATTATCGTGACGTCATGGTAAGAGGGGAGCATTCGGAAAGAAGGGAACAAAAATCCAAGTGCGATCAGCGTCCCTCGTGGAATGGTTCATGATTGCAAAACGTTTTTGAGGTTTTCAGAATGTTCTATTAGTTTTATAGCATCTTGTTTTGAGTATAATAAGTTGTTCTTATGTTTTATTACCATTTAACTAACGTTCATGGGTGCTTTAGAGTCATTTTTAGATAGTTTATATCTGCATAATTATCAATGCCTCGCACGTGTTCCGTTCCCGGTTGCCGGTTGAACTATACGTCAAAGACTTCTTACGTTCCAATCTTTAAGTTCCCTGAAGATTCTGCGTTGAGAAAAACTTGGGATATAAAAATTCATCGTGTGGACACCAAAGCTGGAAAAAATTCCGGAGTGTGTATTCATCACTTTGACGAATCGTTCATCATTTGTGAAGACACTTTTACAGATAAATCTGGGAAGATAATAACAATTAAAAGAGACAGATTAAAATTAAAACCGGATGCTTATCCCACAATTGTCGGAAATATTGCCAAGCATCTTACAGAACCCATTTTAAAGAAAAAGAGGACTATGGAAAAATCGTGAAAATGAGCAATTATATGCGGCAATTTCTAAAAGTATAATGACTTTTCAACAAGAGCAGCAAAACAACAGCCTGGCAATTTTAGAAGATATCAAGGTTTATTGTTTTACTATTCAAGGAGAAAATTCGACCCACCTTTCAATCGATAACAAGCAGTATCTTTTTAAAGTTCGCATTAATGCATCATCTGTGCCATTTATTATTGCGAGTATCAGCATATGCCAAGAAAAAACAATCAATGTGTTTTTTGAAAATCTCCAGTGCAGTGAGAAGCAGCTACAAAAATGTGGAATACAATTTAGCCTAATTACAAATAAACGTGATCTGGATTTATTAATAAGTGCATGTGAAACTGCATTCTACTCCATCACAACTTAATTATATCGAAGCCGCAGTGAAGCTGTTGGAGAAACAGAAGTAGATATGTTTAGAAATTTGCACCGCCAAATTAGACTTCTTAATTGAACAAGTAAAACTGCTAGTAAAAACCAAAAAATCAGTTTCGATTTTCATAAGAACTGTTTATTCTATGCTTTAAAATATACTTATCTAGTTCTTCGTGCTATAAGGCATTTAGAAATTCAAAGGTGTTGACATTGTCTCATGTGAGAACATTAAGTAAAATTTCAAAAAAGTTAAATGTGGATTCAGGTTTTTTTAATTCGTGTAATAGTTATTTAAAACGTAGGGTACAATGTTTAAACGAAGACCAAAAATTTGTCTCTCTCTTTAAGTGATGACATTTATGTTGATCCTAGGTATACATTTAAATGTGGTAAAGTTACCGGTGATTGTTTTGATAGTAATGAAAAAGCAAAAACTGGCCAAGTGTTTTTGATTACATCTATGTTTTCGAATCATAAAGACGTAATAGCAATTGCCCCAGTTTCAACATTTACGGGACAAAAGCTCTATAATTTGCAAGTTAAAAGAACTTGACCTTAATGTATTGTCTGTTATTACTGATAACAATATTAATAGAAGCATGTTTGCTTTTTTTAAGAAACATGATAAATTTAATGATCCTGATATACCTCTGTATTTGATGTTTGACCCTGTTCATTTATTAAAATCTATAAGAAATAATTGGTTAAATGTAAAAAACATTTAATTGCAGTACTATGATTTCCAAAATAATGAAAACCTTAAAGAGGCAAATTTTTCTGATTTAAGGAATTTATACAACTTTGAAAAAGATAAACTCCTTAAATTTTCTCACGTGTTAACATTAAAATCATTATATCCATCTAACATTGAGAGGCAAAAAGTATTCAATATTCAAAACTCCATAGCTTTAGCCAAATATAAATCGACATAATATAATTTTTTTTATTTTTTAGAAATTTTCATATTGATATCACCATACGTAACTAAGATAGAAACAGTGGAGGTACTGATGCATTTTATAGAATTATTGTATATATATTATACCACACATTATACTATAATATGTTGTAAAATTGTCCACTACATCTACGATTGTATTTTAAAGTAAGTTTGGCAATAAATTTTGCTTCGTTAAATCCTAATGAACCTAAAATATTTATTAGAAATCAATTGAAGTGATTTTTCTCATCAGCAATGTGAAAATATTTCAAATTATATGTAAAAATAGAATTGTCACACAATATTTTTTTGCTATTATACATATGGTTGTAGAAATTTTGATGTCATATTAATTGCATTGTTTACAGTAGTAGAAAAAAAATGAAAGCTACTTAATATTCATTAACACTGGGTTTGTAACTGTAAAAGGATCTATATTATATATAATTTTGTAATCATTTAGTTAGACAGTGTAGTTCTTGCTTTGTGGGAGCTCCTGTAAAAAAATATACCCCCCCCCCCCCCATCTAAGTTTAGATAATCTTTATGAAATTAACTGTGCTAAAATTTAGGCATAGAAATGAGTAAAAGTGTAATTATTTTGAAATATTTTTTAACTCTCAATTTGCAAGTTTTCCCGAGTTAGCGAGAGTTCCCCTTCTAGCGTCACGTCATGATTCTGGCGCTACGGCCTGAGTGTAGACCGGCTGTGGTCTTATACACTATAGGTTCAGCAATCGTGCATCAGAAAACTACGAAATTTAGCAATCGGAGACCCGGTGGGGTGGGAAGGGGACACATCAAAACAGATTTATAAAATTTTAATTTTTTTTTGTTATTTAATCTTTTATGTGATTTTGACCGTTTTTTCCTTTTTTTTCTAAACCATCCGAGGTGTCACAGAAAAAAACAAATCACACGACCAGAAAGAGCAGACAATTGTGAGTAAAAATATATTAATTTCAAATCTCAGGGACAAATTTTAATATTTTTTTAAAGTTTTTAAAACAAAAGTCACTTTCGGCTAAAAAAAACCGAACTTTCGTTTTTAAATCCTCGCATCAGAAAAAGTATCAAGATTTTCGACTAATAATTTACATTTTTAGAAAGCTCAAAGATCAGGCATTCTTACAAGCCCAATCTGATCAAGAAATAATTATAAATAGTCGCAGGATCCCGATTTTAATGAACTAATGTTCTCGACGACTTCACGCCGAAGAGTTCCCACTTCCGTGCGCAGCCATTTCCATGGAGATCATGCATCAATGGAGCAGGGGAGGTTGAATGAATGAATGATATGAAGGTGGGTGGCTCCAGAAGAGCCTAGCACATCGACCAGAGGTCTATTGTACTACCCCAAAAAGTGAGGGTCCCTAAGAGAAGAGACCAGTAGCCGATGCAAACATAAGCAGGCACTTGACAGGAATGTCGTTCAGCTCCCAGGGTTCAATCACATGACGACCAATGTGTTCGAATCTGTGAGCAGAGTAGGCCTCACATTCACACAGAATGTGAGCTGCAGTTTCTTCGCTGTAATTGCAGCCTCTGCAAAGCGAATCCTTGGAGACACCCATAATATTAAGATGTCTCTTGAGAGTGCAGTGCCCAGTAAGGAGCCCAACAGCTCTCCAGCAGGGGAGGTTAAACAAAAGTCACTTTCGAACGAAAAAGTATCGATAATTAAGAGCTTAGCATATGGTCATTATAAAATTTAAATGATTGAATTGTGGTGATGTATTGTATACATCGGGATATGGATTTTTTAAATGGATATTTTAATTTATGGATATTTTAATTTATGAATATTTTAATTTTATGAATATTTTAAATGATGGAATTAAGAGCTTAGCATATGGTCATTATAAAATTTAAATTAGCGCTCGGGAAGCTAGCGCACGGAAATTGCACTCTGTAGGCCCAGGTTCGATTCCCACTACTGCCAAAACTGCCACCGTGTCCACGTGGGGAACGATCACGTTAAACATGTGGGTCCGTAAGTACTTTCGAGAGGTTGGTAGTACGGGAAGGAGTGTACGGTCCATGTGGATGCCTCTCCCACTGGGTTCCAGTCTAAATTGGGTGAATAAAAAGAAAGTTATGGAGATTGTTGCGGAGAGCGTGGTAGCCCAGTGGTTAGCATGCGGGAACTGCACTCTGTAGGCCCAGGTTCGATTCCCACCACTGCCAAAACTGTCGTCATGTTCACGCGAAGTACGATCACGTCAAACATGTGGGTCCGTAAGTCTTTACGAGAGGTTGGTAGTGGGGGAAGGAGAGTACAGTCCCTGTAGATGCCTCCCCCACTGGATTCAAGTCTAAATTGAGTGGCACTTCCTGGCCGTCCAAATAGTTACCTTACACCTTTCTGGTAAGGTCGCGCCAGCGAGTTTGCCATGGTCAGAATTTTCAAGGGTAGTAAACAGGCTGGTCGCCGAAGGTGGCTATTTAATAAACTTGATGACTAATTTGAAAAATTATCACTAACTTGGTGGCCTTTTATAATTATAATTGTGCCAAATTAATGAAAATATCACCAAAATTGAAGAAATGACACTAAATTAATAATATCAAATTCATGAATTATTAAAATATTTTATATATCGAATATATTGCTTAATAAGGATGTTATCAATACAAATTAGAATTGTGCTGTGTACTTCAAAATAGTTTTACACGTCATCTAAAAGTGTCAAATAAAAGTGCCATTAAAAATATTGTGCTATGGATCTTGCAGATATTTTTTTTACTATAAAAGAAGTAAATGCATTACATAGAGAAATTCACATGCTGTCTACATCATTTTTTTTAGTAACATATTAGAATGAAAGTTGTAATACATAAGAATTTCTACTATAGATAGAAAGGGGGGACTGCCCTTTGTTCGTAATTAAGATTACAAATTTAATAAATGCATTTGGGTAAAGCAGTCAATTTCAAATAAAAAAGCACTACATCAAGCAAAAATGTCATCCATCTTGTTTTTAAACATTTCTTGGTTCACATTTTAAATTTTGACTGGATAGACAGATTCATTTGCAATTTATTTTATTCCTCATTATTGAATTATTTTACTTTATAAAAATTTTATTCAAACTAATTCAAATTTAGAAACATGCAGTTCAAAATTTAAATTTAGAAATACCATTTTTTTTCAATAATTTAAATGTTTTGTTTATTTTTATCATACAATTTTAAACTTTTAATTAAATAGAGCTTAATTGATTTTAATTTGATATTTATGATTAGGGCATTAAAAAAAAATAATTTAACAAATAGTAATTATGTAGAGCATTAAATTTTATCACGGGGATAAAAATGCAAAATTCACTTAATTGTCACAGGTAAATTGTGAAATTTCACAGCCAAGGATTTCAACTAACCACCGATATTTCTTTTAAAAAAAAGTCTATCAGTTATAAACATGGTTCATACAGTCTTTTTGAAAAAAAAAAAAAAAGTTCAAGCAGTGTTCATCAAGGACTATTTAAAGAACTCCCTATTCTCTCTTCTATTCTAGAACTCCCTCCCTACTCCGTCACAACAACTTGTATTAATAAACTTATTTCTGGCTTTCTTTGGCAGTTTGTCGTAAATTATTTGACTGCAATGAAAGTGATCTTTTTCAGTCTTTAATGCTAACTAGTTCATCAGCAGATTTTGTTAATGCTTGAATATCTATGTATTTTTAAACATTTTTTCTTCTTTAATATCTCTATTTCTGAATAATCAATCTCTCCATTTTTCTTGTAAGAATATCTGCTTTTGTTTTAAATACTTTTGATATTTTTATCAAGCATCTGTTTTGTTACATTTATATCATGTACATCACATTCTACAGAATTAATGTAATCACATATTAATCTTTGTAATACATAAGAAATCTCCTTTATATTCTCATCTTCAATCTAGTTCATGCTAAAATCCTTTTCAATGGTTTTAAGGGAAGAGTTTGTAAGGGAAGCCATGAACTGGCCACATCAAATTTTCTGTGAAACAAATACATCTTCAAAGTTAATTTATATTTTTGAATCCATTTTTTATTGGTTACGACATAGACATACATGGACCTAAATTAAACTGGATGAAAAAAGATCACCATTGAAAGTTTCAAAACATTGAATTTGATAAATATTTATATATTACAAATTCATTACCACAATGAATAATATTTATAAAAATATCAATATAACAACAGAAAGGAATAAGTATGCTAACACATTACAATCCGTACGAAATGAATCACTATAAAAGTGATATTTACAGTAACTCTCAAAAGTGCTAGTTCACTTTAAAAATTTGTAGAAAAAGCGCTGTCGTCTGGAATTGAATTCGAATATAAAGTTCCAATATTTTTTCATATCATCTCCAAGTGATTCTGAATAAAACCTAACATTTTTTTTTAAATATTGACTTTATTTTTCAGAAAAATGAAAATGCAAGGAGGCAGAGAAAGAACATGTCACAAAAGTAATCGTACACAGAAACATTTTCGGATAAATTCATAAATAAAATTATTGTCTGTCGCTTTTTATTTTTGCATTGTGGTGACATTTAAAAAAGCATTTGACTTTAATCTTTTCTCGCGTACTTCGTAATATTTATAGTATTATTTAAAAATGGCTCGTAGTCGTAAGGAAACAACGAACAGCATTCGAAAATCGATTATTTTCCATTATAGTAGTAGTAAATCAGTTCGTAATATCGTTAAATTAGTAAATTTATCCCATTCCTATGGTGCAGCATGTGATAAAATGCTTTAAAGAAGAAAATTGGATCGAAAATAAGGTAAGAAAAGGTCGTCCGGTAAAGACAGCCCAACGTAATTAGAGATTTGTAGTTACAATATTTGTGAAAAATCCACGTTTGAGTGCTATAAAAATTTCTAAAGAATTTACTGAAAAATTTTCTACTTCAATTTCACCTGAAACTGTTCGACGAGTGCTCAAATCAGAGGAATTACATGGGCGTCCTGCCAGAAGAAAATGTTTTATAAGTGCGAAAAATAGAAAGCTTAGGCTTTCCTTCGCAAAATCAATGATAAATAAGATCAAAACGTATTGGAATCGTGTTTTATTTTCAGATGAAAGCAAATTTAACATTTTTGGTTCCTATGGGCATATAATTGTATGGAGAAGAAATATGAGGAACTTAATCCCAAGAACCTAGTTGGAAAAGTAAAGCATGGCAGTGGAGGTGTCCATGTGTGGGGGTGCATGTCAGCATAAGGACTAGGCAATTTGGTATTTATTGATGGTTTAATGAATCATGCTTTTTATTTAAATATTTTAAAAGATAATTTAAAATTATCTGCCCAAAATTTGGGTATTAGAAACAACTTTGTTTTTTATCACGATAAAGATCCCAAGCACACGGCTCTCAATGTTCGCCTCTGGTGTCTCCATAATTGTTCACAAGTTCTGAAAACACCACCTCAGTCATCGGATTTAAACACAATAGAACACATTTGGAGAGAACTGGAGGTTAGAGTACAGAGACACAATATTAAAATGAAAAACGAACTAAAAACAGTAATGATTGAAGAATGGAGGAACATTGATGCAGAAATTACAAAAATTTAGTAAACTCTATTCACAGATGTTTAAAAACTGTTATGGATGCTAGAGGATATCCTACCAAGTACTAATTTACCGAAATATTACAATATTTACTGTATGTAGAGATTTTTTTTAAATTGTACGAATACTTTTGTGGCGTAACATTTTGGTTACTTTTTGATTATTAATTTTTCAAAAAAAAGTTTTACTGTTTTTAAAATATTTTATGTAGTTTTGTTAAAAACATGTTATAGATATTAAAAAATTCCCATTGTGAAATATTAATTTTTATTAATGGATAGAGCAGTATTTCATTGAAATTCATAAGTGGGAACTTATGAATTTCAATGAAACTCATTCACTTTGGGAATTTCATTCACTTTTCATTCACTTTTGGGAATTTCATTCACTTTTGGGAACCACAGTATATATATATATGGGGAAAAAAGTGTTAAAGTTAGAAAAGAAGAAAAAAAGATATGAGCCAGATCATTAATCACGAAACTTGCTCTCTCCTTAATACTTAAGTTGTTTTGATCAACTTTGATCAATTTTTCAGAACTTTTAACCCTGAATTGATGCCAAGAACAAAGAATAAAAGTGTGAACTTTGGAAAGAATAAGAAACTTATTATAATTTATCTGACAGAAGGGGGGAGAGCATTATTTAACATTCTGCCAGTCTTTCTATAATTTATTTTTTTTTATCAGGAGGAAAGTTGAAGGGTTTTGCATCAATTTTTTCTACTGATGAAGTGCAATTTTTAGAGGAAAGGAAATATATTTTTACTTTTTAACAAATTCAAGGACTTTCAAGCACTTAAAAACAGACATTTTTTTTCCCAGCACTTTTCAAGGATTTTCACAAATACATGAAAAATGATGAAGCAGTAATATAAGTAGCTACTATGCATATCAATAAACATTATATATACAGGGTGTCCCAAAAAGATTGAAATGAGATTTAATTCTTTACCTGTTGGAGACAAATGGGCAATACAAATTTCAAAAATGTTGAAAGTAGGAAATAAGACTACATTAATGAAATAGTCCTCCCATTAATTTTCATAAAGGTACACTTTTTAAATTTTTATACGACCCCCTTAGACAAATTTGGTCAATCAGAAATTTTTATTTTTAATGCAACAAGATCATTACGATGCAATCACGGATTTTTAAGTACTTTTCAATAACAAAGTACTTCTTCAATAATTAAGTACTTCTAAGTACTTTTTTTTATCTAAACAATTTCCATCGTCAATTTGTTTATGATCCCTATTTTCACTGATGAAACAGCCTTTTACATGGTACGGAAAAGTGACATAAGTCAGATTTATTTCTTTATCATAATTCAGTTGATTTTAAAGATACAGATATGTGGGGTTTTTTTTTTTTAACGATCTTGTTGCATTAAAAATTTTCTGATTGACCAAATTTGTCTAAGGGAGTTTTATAAAAATTTAAAGTGTAACTTTTTGAAAATTAATGGAGAACTATTTCATTAATGTAATCTTATTTCCTACCTTACTTTCAACATTTTTGCAATTTATATTACCCATTTATCTCCAACAAGTAAAGAATTAAAGAGTGTTTCAATCTTTTTGGGACACCTTGTATATATATTTTTAATTAATACTTACATGTGTAAACCATTAAAATTCTGGCAATGTTGAATAGCGCTTTGATACATCATATTGTGAATACACATATTTTTTTTTAATGCAGCATCTGTTGTCCTGTAATGTGCTTTTAAATTTATAAAAGGATTGTTCTACATTGACACTGTTTGTGAATATTGAGACAGAAGATGGGGGACTTTAGGCTAGGGAATCGAATTTTTTTCATATTCCAGAAATTTATCGAGCCTTTGCTGATATGAAATTATCGAGCCTTTGCTGACATGAATCGCTTTTATATCAGCGATAAAACAAACAATTCTCCATCATCTAAAAGGGTCAAGGACCTTATTATATATTAGCATAATTTCTGTGGGGAAAACAACTGTGATTAAAATTTGTGAAAAAAAAAATGCAGACATTCATGTCACGAAGCAAAAACTATGATAAAAGTTAGGCAATAATAAGGAAAAATCTTAAATTCACACATATTTTTGATATTCACAAAATTCACAGAAGTTCATGCCACGAAATAATTACTGCCCTATTTATGATGTATGTATAGCATTCCTATCCTTCAGTTATCTATTTTAAAGTTATGGAATATTTAGAAATAAGTGAATATATTATTTACTTGACCCAGAGGGGTCAACTTTTAATTTAAGATATCACATTAACACTTAAGTTCAAATTGAATCTCTATGAAGCAGCATTCATGGTCTTAAATACACCTACAAATATGACGACCACTTTGCTATACAATACACATTTTAATTAACATTCCTGATTTTTGTGATTCTGTTTAGAGGAGCTGGAAGATTGAAGTAGGTAGCAATACCTATTTTGTATTCCAACATATATTTTTATTTTATATATGACAGACAAAAAAAAAAAAGTCAAACAAAACTTAAAACACAAAATACTCTTTATGGTCTTTATTTTTACTATTCACGGATCCAAGTACAATTACATGCCTGTTGACACAAGTACATACAACACATATGGAGAATTATGATTACAAATCAAGGTAAATAGAAATAAAGAGTTTTTTGAATGAATAAAAACATGAGAAATAACTATTTAGTAGCGGCGGGGTCCTCCAAGACCACCACCCATGCCACCCATACCTTGTGGTCCACCATAATTCTGTCGAGACATGCCTCCCATACCGGGACCAGCATTATAAGAGCCAGGGAAATTTCCCTGCTGTCCAGGTCCAGGATATTTATTGTATTGATTCTGATTTGAGAAGTTACCACCCTGCCCCATACCCTGAAGAAGGCCATGATCTTGTCCTTGTGGAGGACCCATTCCACCTCTTGCTGGCCCCATTCTTCCCATATCTGATATGCCACCACTTCCAAAACCCCTTGGATTATTCATAAGACTCATGTCTGACATATTACCATATCCACCTCTTCCCATTCCTCCCATACCTAGCATACCACCACTACCTCTAGGACCTCCTGGACCGCCAACATCTGCCATACCACCTCCTCTAGAACCCATATCTAAATTGCCAGAATTTCTCGGATTTCCACCCATATCTGAACCTGGAGGAGGGCCCATATTTCCTCTTGACATTAAATGATCATTAGGCGGAATTCCAGAATTATCCCTTGAGTTTGGTGTAGCAGAAGCTGGATTAGATGGAGTGTTAGTCACTCCAGATGTAGAAAGCGAAATATTTTTTAGTAAGCTTGGCCCACTCTGCATTAAATTATCTAATGCCTTTTGTACGCTTGGATTATCAAAATTGATGTATGTCGCAGTAGCTGCAGGATCTGATAAATTACTATTTGGCACAGGGGAAGAGAAAAGAGTCTTATTCATAGGATCCTTATTTGGTGGATTGGATTCCAAACCTTGAGGACCTGGCACATTCTCATCAAGACCAGGTCTTCCAGATTTTATTCCTCCAGAGCCCATACCAGGTGGAGGACGCATAGTACCCATGTTAGGACTCATGTCTTGATTTTGCCTGGCAGGAGGTATATCATGCTCAGGAAGAAGTCCTTGGTTAAGTCCTGCACCTGGTCCAGATACACTTGCAGTAGGTGGAGCTCCTTGACTCATCAAATTGATTATTCTATTCTGTAAATCTTGCTCTTTCTGAGATACTTCAGATTCATCTTCTGCAATAATTAGATAATATTAAAATATCATACTTTAACTAAAAATTGAAAAAATAATGAAAAATTTGAATTCATAATTAGTTTTAAGAATTGTTTTCTAAATAGTCTCAACTTTAGACTGCAGATTAAATGCAATTTTTTTTTTTTTTGAAGTAAAAATTGCACATAGAACAAAAATCCATTCTAATATATTGTTGCTAACAAATAGTGAGAACCTAAAAGAAAATGTTTACAAATACCCTTGTAATAAATTGTTTTAAATAAACATCCACTTCCTGTAATTGACTTATTTCGAACTATTTGATCCAGAATTATGATGTGTTTTAAGTTATTAAAATCTCTGTTTACAAACACCGCCAAGTTTTAGAATATGTTACAAATCAGAAATATTTCAAAATCCAGAAAGTCATTGGTCCTAAGGATTCTGAATAATTGGTTCACTACTATAATATTTTTCACCTACGCAGAATTATTTTTTGATAACTTGGAACATTTAACAAAATTTAAATAATTATTAAATAAGCAATTAATGCAATAAAAAATCCTTTATTTTCATAGCTGTTAACTCAGGCCAATAAAACAAAGGGAGGTTTCCCCAGGAAAATAGGGGTTTTATTGAGTACAAATTTCATGTAAACAAAACACAATGCATTAGCCTGAAGTTAAAATCCAAAGTAACCATCAAATATTGTGGCAGTCTTGCCATTTACCTTCACAGCTGAGTCAGTTCACACTATTTTTTTGTCCCGATAGGGGGGGGGGGGGGGGGGCATGCCTTATGTCCTCTGTTACAATTGCAGTAATAATTTTTGATATATCTGTTTCTATTAAAAGAATAACATTAGATAAATATTCTTACAATCAGCAGTTACATTCGTTGAGGTTTTATTACACGTTATAGGATTAACCTACTGTTTGTAAAATATTCATCTTGAAACTATAACCTTTGTCAAAAGCACTAAAAATATTGAGAAATTCGGAAGTTTAACTGGAAATTGAAAAAAATTCCCAAAATCAGGAGTGTCTCAGAAAATTCAGGAGAGTTGGCAATTGTGTCATATTTTATAAATTCATTAATTAAAAATTTTATAATAGAAGAAACTTACTCTGTCTTAACGGCAAATCCATTTTCGTATCTGCAGGGGGTAAAGGCATTCTCCCATGTCCCCTATCATCTCCTGCAGTCTGCATTTTATCTCGCCGTTCACACAAATACCTTATTACAACGCTGATCTCTGAAAGAGATATCCAACGGCCATCAGCTAACATTCTCAGAAGAAACTGTATCTCACGGTCAGCAGATACAACTCCTGAGTACGGACCACGTTCGGCTCGTTCGCGTTCCATGGTTTCCCTTTGTGAGCGAATATGTTCATGGAAGTTACGACCAAGCAACTTTAATGCATCTTCAAGGGGCATATTACGATGCTCTGCAAACAGATAAATAAACAAAATAAAATGTTACATTGGAATTTTTTTGACCAAAATGAGAAACAGAAAATTTAAATAAGAAATATATTATGATATTCACATCAATTCAATGTGATAGATATTCAACAAAATATTGTATAAAAGTTTAACTATATATAAAACAATCCCCGGTTACAATAAAATATATACAAGTTTTAGATAAAAAAGTAGTTATGTAACAAAAATCAAGTTTTAGTAATCTAATCCAGTCAAACTTCATATTAGCAAATTGAAAGAGGCATTAAACAAAATATTTAATCTGAAAAATTTTCCAAGTGGGAGAAATTGTGACATACAATGGAAAAGCAAATACCAATATGTACTAATATATTAAATGCTATGCAGTATATTATATCATAGTAGGGTGTGAGAGGTGTATCAATTGACACTAAATTTCTATTCTCAAGAAGTTTGCATGGACTCCAATCAAAGCCCCAAACTAGGTATAAGTCATAAAATAATTGCTTTATTACTTCTATAGAAAAAACTTCAGATGGAACAAACTATTGTGAATATATGTTTCAACAAGAACATTCTAAAAGCATCAAGAAAATAGAAGGGTGGTAATTTTACCTAAAGGCACTTACTTAATTTAAACTTAATATTCTTGATTTTCAGAATTACATATTATAAAAGAAAGAATTCTTTTTGATATGTGACCCCAGTGCACAATATATTTTCTAAGACAGAATAAAGAACTAGAAGTAATTCAGGGGAAAATTAGGTAAGCTGGTAGCTTAATTTGTTTAAGATTTGTGAACTGATGCAAAATTATGAGAAATGTTTGCTATTACGACATTCTATATTCAGAGACAGAATAAATTTAGGGGGGAAATTAGGTGAGCTGGAATTTTATTTTGCTGAAGATTTATGCACTGATGCTAAACTGTTGAGTTTTTGTTGAGTTATGGAAAACTTAAAACTAAAATGCCAAAAATATAATTTAAAAATCAAATAAACCTATAAAAGATCAGCAAATGTGCATTATACTTACCTAGTAGTTCACACCGTAACATGAATTGTGAGTGATTATGAAGTTGTTTAAAAGTATATGGATTATTAAAAATTTTTGTAGCGTACTGGTTACATTGTTGATAATTTACCACTGGAAACTTTAAAAAAAAAAAAATTATTTCTAATAGATTTTTGCCAAGTATATTTTTTAACTCATACTTAGAAAGCTAATGCAGTAGATAAAAATTTACTAGCTATGGTGTCTGCAGTCACGGCTAATGAGATATCTAGAATGCTAAAATAGGACCGGTGGAACCCAAAATACCACATTTTCTTTGCACTTTTGCAATTTGCAACAAAACAAAATAACTCCAAAAAAAATATTTTTATTTTTACAAATATGATTGACTGCATCCAGTTATACATAGGTTCACTGCAGAGCTGCAGATCAGCACTTGCCACATAGCAATTAGTGAGTCACTTTTTAAAAATGGCAGGTAAAAAATAAGCAGCATACTGTTTTGTACCCAGTCATGTATGATATTAGTTAAATATATCAGAATATCAGGTGAAAATCAGAAAAATTTCAGTAAAATTTCCAGCCCTAGTTATTGCTGTGAATTGGTAATTTTATCTATTGAGCTTGGGACAGTGAGGTGCAAATACATTACACATTACTGGACGAGACTCGAAGTAGAAGAAGGCATTCTTAGGCATTGAATGTGACGACCAAATTGGAATATCCAGACATATGAAATATTTATTTGCAAATTACAACTAATGGCTGCTAATTTTAAACAATGAATACATAGGAATATCAAATAAATTGCACAATTAAACATCACAAATAATTAAAATAAAAATATTTGTCAATGTTTATTAACCCTTTTGGGACGTCGGCATTCTGAAACTGCCATGGCCCAAAGGACGGAGCACTTCGTTTCCGAACTGTTCCCAAAAGACGGCTAATTTTTTGTGCTAAGCCTAACTCTCGAAAAAAATTCACTAAAAATCACCCGTTCAACACAGCATTCTACTTTTTTCAGGAAGAAAGGAAATACTTATTTTCTATTTGATATATATTTTTCATACAAATTTTCTTTTATCAAAATATTAAAAATTTTAGCATATATATGTTTTAGGTACAGATGGATAATTCTTTGGCATGTCCTTCCGATTTTTTAAAACTGTACCACATATATGCGTATTCTTAGACAACAAATACTTTGCAAGTACAGGAAAGGTAGAAAATTTATCCAAATACAAAGTAAATCCTTTTCCTAAAAGTTCACTTAGAAGTGTTTTCACAACGAGTTCTCCATACCCACCATCAGAGCTTGATAATTCCGTGTCCTTTCCAGTATACACAAGGAAATTCCATATATAGCCTGATTCCGATTCTGACAATTTATATATTTTCATTCCATATCTGGACCTTTTCAAGGGGATATATTGACGAAATCCCAGCCATCCTTTCCATGAGAACAAAGATTCATCAATGAACACATTTCTTCTAGGAGTGTATATAGATTTAAATTTTGAAGCTAATGCATCTAACACGGGTTTCAATTTATCTAGTTTTTGGGCATTACTATCAAGAGTAAAATGAAGGTAACGTAATATTCCTATAAATCGATCGCGACTCATAACTGAATTGAAAAAAGGAGTACTGATAATTGGATTCTTAGAAATATACATTTTAAGATTTGGTTTTCTGACAATGCTCGTCAAAATTACTAGTGCGAGAAACACACGAAATTCGTTTCCTGTCACAGGTGTAAATACATTTGAAACAGGTGGAGTCTTCGATGTGGAAGGAGAGAGGAGATTTTCCACCCTTTTTTTCTTTGCAAACTCATTAGTTGCTTTTATGATAAATTCTACTAGTTCATCATCAAAAAATATGCTAAAAAAATCAAGTTCCTTATTAGGCGGCATGATATTGTGATTTATTCCAGGTATGTTCAAAAACTGCAAAGAATTCAGATCTTTCAAATCACATGTCCAAACATCATTTGAAAAAACAGCAACTGAAGCTGGCGGCGTTGTAATAATAGTATGCTCAGAATCTGAAGAATCAATTGCATTTTTAGATTCATCATCAGAAATAACACTGTTCCACGAATCTTCACTATCTGCTTTGCTTTCATTACTGTCTGGTTCGTTTACCATACGCGTATATTCTTCCACAGAAAGGAAACGTCTCAAACCTCCCATATTTCTATCCAAAATAGCCTAATCATTTCACTGTCGCACATTCCTTTAACCCCCACCCCCCCCCCCCAAAAAATACTCTCTTATATTCCTGTAATTCACCAACAAAATCATTAAAAGCTAAAATCAAAAGGAGACCCGGAACTCAATTTTAAAATTGTTGATGCTGCGAGAAGTGCTCTGTCTGTTTACTTTACAGAACCATGTTTCACCGCTCCAAATGGAGAAATAATTTATTGGATTCTCCTTGTGCCAAGGTCAAGCATCTGCAAAATACATTTAAGTTGCTTCCACAGGCATTTAACGCCATCTAGTAGACAAATTCAAATGAAAACGTTTCACGTAGAAACGCCGATACGTGCCACTCGCCGTTTAGGGTAAAGTTCTCTCCGGCACAAGTGCATGCTGTACGTCCTTGAATGCAAGTTCGCAGCCGGCACACGGGCGTGCCAACCGTCACGAAAGGATTAATGCTATGAAGTACAGAAGTCTATCCCCTTAAGAAATTTAAAACAATTTGATAAATGAAAGAAAAAATTTCAAGTTCAATAGCCACTGCAGTCGTATATGATCTGTAAGTGAAAAAATCAAATATTTAATAAAATATTTAATATTTTAATAATCTACTCAGGAATACTGGAAATTATTATGACGAGTCCAAATGTTTTCTTAAATTGGAATGATTTGAAACTAAACATGAATGAAAATTGATTTTTCTGAAGTCGTAAGAATGCATCGGATTGCAATCGGGCAATCTTGTCGCTGAATAATTCGTATAAAGATTAGCAAAAGTTTTAATTACCAACAATATAAATTCTCAATGAAATTTGCCGATTTCAGAGAAATTTTTTGATGATATTTTGCGAGCATTATCATAATGAAGAATTTGTGGGTGTTCGAAGCAAAATATATCTGAAACTTGAAAAAAACTATGGCTAAGTAGTATAATCATATAACATCCCATTAATTTGTACATTTTACAGAAGCACAGCAAAAGTCGGTATATATCGAAATATATAATTGGATAACAGCTGACAGTCTCAAAGTACAAATATATACAATGCATGTTTTCTACATTGATGTAAAATCATCAATCAATCATTTTCTACACACATAAAATCATTGATCAAATCATATTAATCGTATGCAACACTACAGATAAATTATATGCACCCATCGTATTTTATCCACATCACATTTTTATGTACGTCTACATGATTTACAATTCTTCTTTTTTTTCATAAAGTATATACACATTTAATGTGGAGAATAGTTTTTATTATTCCACATAATTTGAACATTTTCTACATTTAGTCTGAATTCATATTTCATATTCGTACAACATTCATTATATATTTGGTTACAATCCCTTGAGTAGTTTTTGAAATGTTGCAAAAGACGCATACATTACAGCATATAAATAAGAATAACAAAAAAAAAGGCATTTCTTTTATGTGAATATAGTATTCTATTTTTGAAACATATATTGTTTCAATCGGCTAGATAGTTTCGTATATAGCATAATAGGTACATGCATGTACCGCACATAATATACGTAAGTTTTAAAATATAGCTAAGTTATTTTCATATTCATGTAGCATTCTACCTTTGTACCGAATTTGGTAGCAATCGGTTACGCAGTTTCAGAGATATTGAAAAATATGTATGCAAGTACTATGCACAATACGTTGCATCTAAAACAAGAATCTTGACATTTTCATATTTATGTAACATTTGATATATAGAATTAAAATTGTATTCAATCGGTTGAGTAGTATCGGAGAACAGTGGTTTAAATCAGTTACGTAATTTCAAAGATACTGATTTGCAAAATGTATGGTCGTGAATTACATAACATTTGGATAAAAGTGGTTTTATAGATTTTGTACACGAACAGACAAAAGGATCATGATAAACAGTGATTTTTCATATCCGCACCCTTGAAAACTATACTTCCATTTAACGAGTGAAGTAATGGTAAATTAATGATATTTTAAATATGCATGATTATTTTGGCCTCTAAAATACCTCTTCAGGATATGTATAACAACGATGCCCAAAATTTAATGATTTTTTAATTACTAAATGCACTAATACTTCCCCCTCTTCCTGGAAGTGAATCTGGATTAGGAATTACACTTTTTTCACTATGTGATTTAATCCTGAGCAAACAAAGTTACACACAGCTAGTTCACTTTAATTGAACATTGTTAATACTCATATCCAGTTCTATATTGTTATCAATTTGAACACATATTCATTTGATTACATTATGTATAATATTACTAATCACAATATATGTCATGTAATCTACTTTTATTCTAAAGACTACGGCTTTAGCATAAAAGTAGATATAAATTTGATTACACAAGTGTAAATATATTAAAATATTGCACACAATTGTAAACATGACCTTAAAGTATCATTTTTGTTTAAATGTGTAAAGAAATTCTATCCAGTTCTAGCTTTTTTTATAACAAAGCCAGATATAAAGTTTCGTGAAAATCCATTAATATTTGTGGCAACTATTGTATACATAAGAAATCTACCATAGACATAGAAATCACTGCAAAATTAGTCAAAACGTATCCAGGAGTTCGTAAAGCACATATTTTTATCAAAATCATGAATTCGAAAATTTTTGTGAAAACAATGCTTTCTCCATACTATATTACATAGTATGAGAAAGTAAAAATATCATGATTTGAAAGTGATCAACTTTAATGTTTAAATAAATTGATCTACACACACCACCCTCATAAGTGTCTATAAAATTGCGGATTCTAGGTGCTCGTGACTTGCATATACCTTGCGAATAATGGAATGGTATATCGCAGAGAAAAAGTTTAAAAATATTAAAGTATTGCACACAATCGTAAACATGCACTTAAAGTATGGTTTTTGTTCGAACGTAAAGAAATTCTATCCAGTTATAGATTTTTTGATAACACAGCCGGATATAAATTTTCGTAAAAATCCACTAATATTTGTGGCAACTATTGTATACATAAGAAATCGACTATAGACATATAGAAATCACTCCAAAAACAGTCAAAACGTATCCAAGAGTTCTTAAAGCATATATTTTTATCAAAATCATGAATTCGAAAATTTCTGTGAAAACAATACTTTCTCCGTACTATATTACATAGTGTGAGAAAATAAAAATATCATGATTTGAAAGTGATAAACCTTAATGTTTAAATAAATTGATCTACCACACCACCCTCATAAGTGTCTATAAAATTGCAGGTTCTAGGTGCTCGTGACTTGCACATACCTTGCGAATAATGGAATGGTATATCGCAGCGAGAAGTGTAAAAATATTAAAATATTGCACACATTCGTAAACATGCAGTATCGTTTTTGTTCGAATGTAAAGAAATTCTATCCAGTTATAGATTTTTTGATAACAAAGCGGGATATAAAGTTTCGTGAAAATCCATTAATATTTGTGGCAACTATTGTATACATAAGAAATCTACCATAGACATAGAAATCACTGCAAAATTAGTCAAAACGTATCCAGGAGTTCGTAAAGCACATATTTTTATCAAAATCATGAATTCGAAAATTTTTGTGAAAACAATACTTTCTCCATACTATATTACATAGTATGAGAAAGTAAAAATATCATGATTTGAAAGTGATCAACCTTAATGTTTAAATAAATTGATCTACACACACCACCCTCATAAGTGTCTATAAAATTGCGGATTCTAGGTGCTCGTGACTTGCATATACCTTGAGAATAATGGAATGGTATATCGCAGAGAAAAAGTATAAAAATATTAAAGTATTGAACACAATCGTAAACATGAACTTAAAGTATCGTTTTTGTTCGAACGTAAAGAAATTCTATCCAGTTATAGATTTTTTGATAACAAAGCCGGATATAAAGTTTCGTGAAAATCCATTAATATTTGTGGCAACTATTGTATACATAAGAAATCAACTATAGACATATAGAAATCACTCCAAAAACAGTCAAAACGTATCCAAGAGTTCTTAAAGCATATATTTTTATCAAAATCATGAATTCGAAAATTTCTGTGAAAACAATACTTTCTCCGTACTATATTACATAGTGTGAGAAAATAAAAATATCATGATTTGAAAGTGATCAACCTTAATGTTTAAATAAATTGATCTACCACACCACCCTCATAAGTGTCTATAAAATTGCGGGTTCTAGGTGCTCGTGACTTGCACATACGTTGCGAATAATGGAATGGTATATCGCAGCGAGAAGTGTAAAAATATTAAAATATTGCACACAATCGTAAACATGCAGTATCGTTTTTGTTCGAATGTAAAGAAATTCTATCCAGTTATAGATTTTTTGATAACAAAGCGGGATATAAAGTTTCGTGAAAATCCATTAATATTTATGGCAACTATTGTATATACATAAGAAATCGACCATAGACATATAGAAATCCCTACAAAAATAGTCAAAACGTATCCAAGAGTTCTTAAAGCATATATTTTTATCAAAATCATGAATTCGAAAATTTCTGTGAAAACAATACTTTCTCCTTACTAAATTACATAGTATAAGAAAATAAAAATATCATGATTTGAAAGTGATCAACCTTAGTGTTTAAATAAATTGATCTACTACACCACCGTCATAAATGTCTATAAGATTGCGGGTTCTAGTTGCTCGTGACTTGCACATATACTTTGTGAATAATGGAATTGTATATCGCAGCGAACATGGATAAAAATATTAAAATATTGCACACAATCGTAAACATGCACTTAAAGTATCATTTTTGTTCAAATGTAAAGAAATTCTATCTAGTTCTAGATTTTTTGATAACAAAGCCAGGTTTGTGAAAATCCATTAATATTTGTGGCAACTATCATATACACAAGAAATTGGTCATAGACATACAGACATCACTCTAAAAATAGTCAAAGCATACCCAGGCGTTCTTAAGGCATATATTTTTATCAAAATCATGAATTCGAAAATTTTTGTTAAAACAATACTTTCTCCATACTATAATACATAGTATGAGAAAGTAAAAATATCATGATTTGAAAGTGATCAACCTTAATGTTATAAATTGATCCACCACACCATCCTCATTTATAAGTGTTTATAAAATTATGGGCTCTAGGTACTCGTGACTTGCCCATACCTTGCGAATAATGAAATGGTATATCGCAGCGAACAAGTGTAAAAATATTAAAATATTGCACACAATCGCAAACATGAACTTAAAGTATCGTTTTTGTTCGAACGTAAAGAAATTCTATCCAGTTCTAGATTTTTTTTTATAACAAAGCCGGATATAAAGTTTCGTGAACATCCATTAACATTTATGGAAGCAATCGTATACACAAGAAATCGATCTTAAACATACAGACATCACTCCAAAAATAGCCAAACGTGTCCAGAAGTTCTTAAAGCATATATTTTTATCAAAATCATGAATTTGAAAATTTTTGCGAAAACAATACTTTCTTCGTACTATATTGCATAGTATGAGAAAATAAAAAGATCATGATTTGAAAGTGATCAACCTTAATGTTTAAATAAATTGATCTACCACACCACCCTCATAAGTGTCGATAAAATTGCGGGTTCTAGGTGCTCGTGACTTACACATACCTTGCGAATAATGGAATGGTATATCGCACCGAACAAGTGTAAAAATATTAAAATATTGCACATAATCGTAAACATGCACTTAAAGTATCGTTTTTGTTCGAACATAAAGAAATTCTATCCAGTTATAGATTTTTTGATAACAAAGCCGGATATAAAGTTTCGTGAAAATCCATTAATATTTGTGGCAACTATTGTATACATAAGAAATCGACCATAGACATATAGAAATCACTCCAAAAATAGTCAAAACGTATGCAAGAGTTCTTAAAGCATATATTTTTATCAAAATCATGAATTCGAAAATTTCTGTGAAAACAATACTTTCTCTGTACTATATTGCATAGTATGAGAAAATAAAAATATCATGATTTGAAAGTGATCAACCTTAATGTTTAAATAAATTGATCTACCACACCACCCTATAAGTGTCTATAAAATTGCGGGTTCTAGGTGCTCGTAACTTGCACATACCTTGCGAATAATGGAATGGTATATCGCAGCGAACAAGGGTAAAAATATTAAAATATTGCACACAATCGTAAACACGCACTTAAAGTATCATTTTTGTTCAAATGTAAAGAAATTCTATCCAGGTCTAGATTTTTTGATAACAAAGCCAGTTTCATGAAAATCCATTAATATTTGTGACAACTATCGTATACACAAGAAATAGATCATAGACATACATACATCACTCTAAAAATAGTCAAAGCATATCCAGGAGTTCTTAAGGTATATATTTTTATCAAAATCAAGAATTTGAAAATTTATGTTAAAACAATACGTTCTCCATAATATAATACATAGTATGAGAAAGTAAAAATATCATGATTTGAAAATGATCAACCTTGATGTTTAAATAAATTGATCTACCACACCACCCTCATAAGTGTTTATAAAATTACGGGCTCTATGTGCTCATGACTTGCCCATACCTTGCGAATAAGTGTAAAAAGTATAAAAATATTAAAATATTGCACACAATCGTAAACATGAACTTAAAGTATCGTTTTTGTTCGAATGTAAAGAAATTCTATCCAGTTCTAGATTTTTTCTATAACAAAGCCGGATATAACGTTTCGTGAAAATCCATTAATATTTGTGGCAACAATCGTACACACATGAAATCGATCTTAAAGATACAGACATCACTCCAAAAATAGTCAAACGTGCCCAGAAGTTCTTAAAGCATATATTTTTATCAAAATCATGAATTCAAACATTTTTGCGAAAACAATACTTTCTCATACTATATTACATAGTATAAGAAAGTAAAAATATCATTATTTGAAAGTGATCAACCTTAATGTTTAAATAATTTGACCTACCACACCACCCTCATAAGTGTTTATAAAATTACGGGCTCTATGTGCTCATGACTTGTCCATACCTTGCGAATAATGGAATGGTATATCGCAGCGAACAAGTGTAAAAAAATATTAAAATATTGCACACAATCGTAAACACGCACTTAAAGTATCATTTTTGTTCAAATGTAAAGAAATTCTATCCAGGTCTAGATTTTTTGATAACAAAGCCAGTTTCATGAAAATTCATTAATATTTGTGACAACTATCGTATACATAAGAAATCGACCATAGACATATAGAAATCACAGCAAAAATAGTCAAAACGTATCCAGGAGTTCATAAAGCAGATATTTTTTTTTATCAAAATCATGAATTCGAAAATTTTTGTGAAAACAATACTTTCTCCATACTATATTATAGTATGAGAAAGTAAAAATATCATGATTTGAAAGTGATCAACCTTAATGTTTAAATAAATTGATCTACCACACCACCCCCATAAGTGTTTATAAAATTGTGGATTCTAGGTGCTTATGACTTGCCCATACCTTGTGAATAATGGAATGATATATCGCAGCAAACTCAGTGAGAAAAAAAAATGATATCACTAAGGATATTTTCTGGAAAATCGGAACTTTTTGTGAATAGCAGAACTTTTCAGAAAATAAAAAGACACCACAGATCCACAGAACATTTTTATCCCTATTTTTTTTTTTTTTTCAAGCACTTTCAAAGATTTAATCAAGAAAATGTGAATTGTCAAGTACTTTCAAGGTCTTGAAAATACTTTCCAGATTTTCAAGCACCCTATAATCTAATGTAATCGTTTTTATATAAGAAAATTAAAATAAAATTAAATAAGTCCATTATATTATTATTCTATGTATGTCATGAGTACGAAATATTTAAATGAAATAATTGAAACAATAAATAAGCAGATCTCCTTTCTTTAGGTACATTGTACCATTGTTACAACACACATTAATGTTTAACTATTTGATATATGCAAAAGGAGTGATGGTTTACATCAGTCTATAAAGAGCTACTCGCTAATTTTTCTTCCCACATCCATAAGAAAAATTAATTCTGATTGAACAAGAAGTTAGTTTAGGTGATTTGTAGAATATTAAGTAAACATAGAAACATTTTTCTAAGAAAAATGAGAAATGCATGAATAATACAATAACACTAAGACAAATTAAGATTTTTATCGGCAATTTGATTGAAACAAGAAGTTCAGTATAGAAAAAAGTTGTTTCATAAATTTTCAGTGACCTCCTTAGAAGAAGGATTTGAACTCAGTTTTTCACTTTTTATTTATTCATTTTATATAAATAACATAATATAAATTATGGAAATATCAGAAAAACTAAGAACTGCATAAAAATGCAATTTACTTGGATATCTTATAATTTGAAATCAAAATGTATCATAGCATCTACTAGCAGCATACCCGTTCTTCGTACGGAGTATATAATATAAAGAAACTGAAAATTCACAATCATGTGCAAATTCTTATAGTATACTAAATGACATTTTTAATCAAAATATTCTGTTAAAATATTTAATATAATGCTCCTAAAAAGAAGTTTAAGAATATTTGTTCTCGCTATACAAAATTATCTTCATGGACAGTTATGAAGAATAAAACATCCTGGACTCCTCATGTAAGCAAATTTACAAAAAAATATGGAATTGAATCAATATATGCAAAATAAAAGCGTTAAAATTGCATGGGACCCGTACTAATAATATACGCGAATATCAGAAGATATAACCTGTATTAGTAGATTACGTGTATAAATTGAAAATATCAATAAACCCGTAATCTTTAAATCTGAAGACAGTCATTTATTCTAATATATGTCAAAATGAAAGTGCTAAAATTATATGGGAAGATATACCCATACTACTTATAATGTCGTAGATTAGAAGATATGTCCAATTATTAGTAGAAGATTACCAGTATTACAATATGAGTCTCAAATATCTTTGCTAAAATACAACAGACGACATAATAAATTAAAAATATCAAGAATTCCCTTAATCTTCATACCAGAAGGCCGTACTTGATTCCAATGTATATGCCAATATATGTCAAAATATATGCCAATATACCTGTACTACTTATATTCTCGTAGGTTAGAAGATATATCCGTGCATTCCTAGAAGATTACTCGTACATCATACAATATGTGAGTGCCAGCAATTTTTGCCGCAATAAAACAATAGCGTAATAACTTAAAAATATCGATAATCTCTGAATCAACAATCCCGCAAAATATCAATAATAATAATGTTTAAACCTGCAGACCGTAATTGATATTATCCAGTCAAAAATGAAATGGCAATGAAATTTATTTTATATACATATCTTCATTATTCAAATCGGAAAAGATTTAATAAAAATCGTCTGCTGCATTAACACATTGGATTTAAATCCGTTGCTAAGCGACATGATATCATTTGCTTCAAATAAATTTGTGGAAAAAATATAGTCTAAATAATACTATCTCTATGGAACGTTTTGTGGCGACATTTTCGTCAATTTAGCGACATTTTAAAAAATCACCAAATTTATCGCCAAGTGGGACTGTAGAACTAATAGTCCCACATGGCGACAAATTGACGAAATATCATCACAATACTATCCCCTAACAAAACACAATTAATTTCATTTATTAAGCACAATTTCATCAATTTCAAGATATTTTTATGGATTTGAAAACATTTTTATCAATTTGGTGACATTTTAAAAATTTGCTAAATTAATTACTAAGTAGGACGGTTAATCTGGCAGATAAATGCTAACGAAACATCATTTCAGTACTCTCTTCTAACAAAACAAAATAAATTTCATTGATTTGCGCCGTTTTTATCAATTTGTCGACATTTCCGTCAATTTGGCAAAGTTTAAGAAAGTTGAAAAATTAACGATATCCCGCCAAATTCGTAGCTCTGAATTTGCAGATCTGAATGCAACATCCTGATCCCATTTCTATATACTAAATGAAAACACTACAATTGTATTAGAAGATATACCCATTCTACTTCTTTATCTGTTTCAACAATCGGCTAAAAGAATTTATTGGCTAAACACAATATATGAGTTTAGTAGCTAAACACAATATCAGCTTGAAAACTCTTTGCCAAAATAAATGAAAGTGATGTACGCAGTCAGCAATTAATATAATTAAAAGAAAAATCAAACCGTTTATTCATAAGATATAATTTTATATCCATTTATTTATTATTCAAATCGAAAAAATAATAATAAAAACAGTAACAAACACATTTAATTTAATTGCGTTGCCGAGCAACATGATATATCCTCATAAAATGTTAAAATTAATTAACGATTTTGATTTCTTAATACTTTCATTGTTGCGTAAAAGCTTGTGGAAAATAAACCATGGAGATAGATTTTCCATTTAAATTCATGTTTCAAACAATTCATGATTTCATATAGTGACTAATCTGCTCAAAAGATCCCCACCAAACTCAGAAATAAAGTTTTATTTCACTTTGACGTTTTAAACAAATGATTTTCATCATTTCCGTTTGAATAAACCACAGAGTTAGAGAGCAGAACCCCTAGGAAAAAGCTCCGTTTTTCATCAATATCCCGTCAATTCCTGGTCTTAGAAACTCGAAACTTGGACTAACTTTATGGGGGGCTATTTCAAGACTATCCCCAAATTTCATTAAATTTAGTTTAGCCGTTCTCCCGTGATGATGAGACAAACGAAAATTTTGTTTTTTACTAATATCTCAAGAACCACTAGTCGTAGAAACTCAAAACACGGACTAAATTTTAAGTGGGGGCAAACTGCAAAATGTATAGTTGAGATTTTGCCGTTTGTTTGTAATACAGAAAGCAATCGTTCTTAATAGCAGGCGGCACGAAAGAGTTTGCGATGTAGGCTCTAACTCATGAAGCAAGTTACGGGGTTAGCGAGCGAAATGCACTAAGGGGCTGAGTTTGGTGTAACCCCCAGAGTATATTACGATGCCAGTTAAGGGAGCTGTTGAGTATTAGAGAATAAGGGGATTAAGTTCCAACGGGTGCATCATACCTGCAGCGAGCTTAGATTAATGAGTGTCAGCAAATATAAGGCGGAGCCCAAGAATCTTTCAAGTCAGTGAGAATAGGACATGTAGGCGATAGTGTGCACCAGCTGGATTGAAAGAGCTCACAAAGCAAGCTCCAGGGTTGGCGAATGTCAGTTAACAATGGACGGCCCCCAGATTATATTACACCTGCACAGCAGGTGGAACGAAAGTGCTCATGAAGCAATAGAGAGGAGGTTAAAGCCTGCCGACTTGTGAAGCGAGTTAAGGAGTTGGTAATGGAGTTGTAGGGAGTAGGGGGGGACAGAGCCCCCTAATTAAAAAAAAAACTTAAAGCATTTGAATTAAAAGCAAAGTGGAGAGTAAAAAAAAGCCGATGGTAAGTTCAATGATTATTGTGTGAATAAAACAGATGGGATAATCTGATGACAAAAATTTTAGAGATCTAATATCTAAATATATCCAAACCCTTACATTTATCCACTTGCACACAAGATAACAGTTTATAAAATACAACAGATCAACAATGCAGGGGAAAATTGGCTACAAAATCAAAAATCCATTATAGTGCCAGTAAAAATGTTGTTTTCAAGAAAAAGAAAGTTTTCTAGTTGTGCATAACTAACATGGTAAGAAATAATTATCGCAAGATAATCGGAACTATGAAATGGATAAATGCACATTCACGAAAGAGATGTATATTTCAAACGTATCGAACAATTTAGGAATTGCATATATGGTCAAGAATAGACCGGATGTTGAGCTTATTGCAAAATGGTGCTGTATAGCTAGATGCACCTAACATACATTGAATGACTAAAGACTATTAAAATATGCAAAAAAACAAATTGAAGTATGTTTGACTCATTCAGTAGTGTAATACGTTGAATCCAGTGGAAAAGAATCAAGTGTTATATAGTTTAATCCATGCATAATGTATGGATTCACGCACTCATGTTTAACTAACTGTATATTCTAAATATATATACAGATAAAATTTGTCAAAAAGGTAATTCAACCACACATACTTACCTTGAGGTGTACCGTGAAGAATATTAACTGTAACAGAACCATGAGTTTCATTTTGAGGACTGATAACCATAGCGTACAAACTTCCTCGGCGGGCAATATCATCAATGGTTTGAGTGAGTAATGCTTCATCTTTTAAAAAGAGTATGTCAACTAAAATTCCAGTACTTTTTACACGGTCTTCTACAGATTCTGCGTATGCTCTGTAAAGATAACAAATATGTATATGGATCATTCTCCAGGAAATGTACATTTAATGTCCCACTGATACTGCAGTAAATTATACTTTTCACTAATTTTTTGTATTTAGTTTAGAATAAAACAAAATAAATTAGTTCAAACATATTAAAAACAAACAAGCATATATTTATTTTGTTAATTTATGTAAATGAGATCTCATCTCCGTGAGGTTGTTGTAGATGGTACAGTAGGAAGTCCGACCCGATTGTCCTATATAATATGGATTCAGATATGTCTCCTGGGGTTAATAAGAATATTACATTGCGTTTGGATATATTGTGAATAAGCTGTAACGACGGGGTGAAACAGTATATCCCCTGATAACCGTGCTACAGACTTTTACTGTATATAGGCTTCCACATTCCAATGCATTTTGCATTACGGGCTTTCACATTCCAATACATTTTGCATTACAGGCTTTCACATTTTAATACATTTCACATTACAGGCTTTCTTAGAGATGTAAAATTCTCGATAATCTTTTGGAGAATATTCTTCAACAGATGAATAATTGAGAACTTTTGTTCCAGAAGGCATAATATCAGAGATCACACTCACACTAGTCTGCTTCGTATCACCTTTCATATCAGGAAAAACAGAGATTCGTCTCAGTTTCGTAGCAGGTAAAGTTAAGTTTGGTATCAGTTTCGCAGCAGCTAAAGTCAAGTTTAGTATCAATTTCGTAGCATACCAATGCCCAAATTGTATCATTTGTAGCAATGAAAAGTATTTCTTTTTGTTTTTAATTTATTTTATGTAAATTATAAATTATTTTTATATATTTAAATTGAATAAACAATAAAAGTTAATGTTACAGAATTAGAGCACTTACCAGGAGAAGGATCACATACTTAAAACGAAACTTTTGCTATACATTATAAAAATAAGAAAAACTGAATCATTTCCTTGAAATAAAAGATAAAACTTGCCTCTTTCAATGTCACCATTTGCATGTGGAAGAGCGATAAGAGCTTTGACAAGTTTTGAAATTAGTTGATATTTAATCGATCCAGTAATATCTTTCATTTTAAAAATATGTGACCAATGCACACCAAGAGACTAAACTGGACTAGAAATATGTTTTAAATTGTCTCCATTCTTCAAGATCAGCAGAACACTCTGCTAGCAGCCTGATCCATTCATTACCTAGACTGGATATATCTTCTGATGAAATTATTTCAGGAAGCTCTGAAGCAATCAATTTTATTGAGAAGAGAAATTCAGCTTGAATTTGCTTAAGGGGTGTAGACATTTCAAATTCTTGAGAATTCAGTTACATAAAGGTAAAACTTTTATTAGGTATTTGCATGCAGTTATGTAAAAATATCTGGCTCCCATAATAATATACTTTTTTCTGAACTTGTTAGATGTTCCATTGCCTTTTCTGTATCAGGACCTATTTCCAATTTGTTTTACCAATTTTCACCTTTTTCCACATCCATTAACTTTAGATCTTGTCCTTTTTAGCTTCTAAAACATTCATCTTTCAGAAACCTACCCACGATAGTCTTTAAAAATTGAACTATTATCCTGACCCATCAGATATTATGTAGGACAACTTAGAACTTTTGCATTTAAAATCACTGGCTAATTTACTGTCAGTAAACATCTTCAGGAATATATTATATTAGTTGCAGTTTTACTAAATGAGCATGGTATATGATGAACTGCAATGGCCAAACACAGCATTGTTTCTGCAGATCTAACAAAATCTGCATGTGTAATGCCTTGGAAATTAAAGTAAGTAGTAATTTGCAATTGTGACAGCTTTTCAAGTATGTAATTTTGTCCATGATTCTTTACACAATTACCTATATGGCTTTTGTTTTTTTAATGTCGCTTGATAAGCAATTCCATGCCAGCTGCAATTAATACTGATATTGCATATGCATATATGTAAAAAACTGCTTCTTCCTCTTTAACACCAGCTTTGCACCATGTGCTAATTTTAATTTTATCACCATTTCCATCAATATCATTTCGAACACCAGTATTAAAATGACTGCATCTTCCTAGAAATAAGAAACGCACTATTTTATAACTAATATGAATAAAATATATAGTAAATTATGTACATAACTAGAAAAAGTAGGATTGCCAGGATTTAAAACAAGGATTAATTTAGTTAATTTATTTCAATGTTTCAAAAAGCATATGCATACCCCTCCCGCTTTTCAACAATTCCTTATTTTAAGCAAATGAATACGATCTGTTTTTGAACAGCTGTGCGGATGCTCGATACTTTGGTCGCTAAGGATTAAATAATAAGCAGAATTTGTTAATAAGCATCTGCATAACGGGAACATGGGCCGCTCAGTTGCCACGTGAAATCACTCACCTTTGATCCGATGCACGGGCTCTAAGCGGCCTTTGTTAAATGGCCATGGATACGCATACGTGCCCACTTAGCTGGTGCGTAGGCCACTAAGTGCCCAACTCTAAATCAAACGGCATACGTGGACATAATATACCCTAAATACTCATTAAGATTCTGAAAGAACAAAATAAAACAAGAAGAGCGGGTGGTTAGTGCGACAGTCGCAGTTGAAAAAAAAATTTAATTTCGAAATATTTTTTTATTTAACAACTCTAAATAACAACTCATTTAACAACTCAATAAAACGAATGGAGAAAAGTGTGGCTCGAATTTCATTCGAGGCCCAGTACCAAGATCATAGACAAGCATCTCGGTCACGAAGCGGAAGCTCCTGATGGATGGTATTTCATATTTATTTCATTCAAATTGCTCCATTCATTCGTGAGATATCTCCCCACACACACATCACCTGAAAAATGTTTGATTCGTGATCAGAGATGGTTGAAACATGCTCTCCCGTTGAAAACTCGAATTCAAATTTTCGACCCCGTCACAATTCTTTCCTTATACATTATGTATATAAGGAAAGTTAGGGTGCATGTAGATTTTCGCAGAATCACCTGTTTCATGAGTGGTTGAATCAATTGTGATTATATTTTTAGTTTCGTGGTAAATTGCATGCTATTATTTAATTATTTATACGTAGTAGACGCCTATTCAAAACCCTGGGTAATTTGTTAATGATATATAATACAAAGTTTAAAACATCAGAATGGTATCTTTAAAATTCGCAAAGTAAAAAGACCGATAAATGAAATCTAGAAATCTATTTTGCTTGTTGAACACCTGTTTCTCCGTTTGATAAAATGTCTGCAATATCATTATCGTTAACTAGAAATAAATCTGAATCTGATTTGGAAAACAAATTTTCAGTGTTAAATTTTCAGTGTGAACTTTTAAACTTATTCGCCCCCCCCCCCCCCAAAAAAAAATCACGCCGAGGCATATCGTCCGAGGATCTGAAGTACCCGTGTACTGAATTTCACCGCGATCCGGAGTTTCGATTTTCCACTTCAGACGACACAGAAATCTTTTATTATGTTTGAAGTATGAAAGAAATGTAAACAGCAAAATCTTAGAATTGAGTAGACGAATTAAAATGCAACAATTGTAATTTGTATCGGTTAATATTTTCTATAAGAGGTTAAATACGCTTCACTTTTTAAAATATGCTCGATACCGTTTGAAAGAAAAAACAAAACATATTATATGTATAAAATGTATCTATTAAAACAAGAAAAATCACCAAAAGAAAAAAAAAAAGAAAACAGTAAAAATCCAGCTTAAAGGTTTTATAAATAAAGAATATTTGGAAATAGTTTATGTTGGGGTGCAAAAAATAATTACCCTAGCTTGACCTTTTAATCTCTATAATGCCTAAAAGGCCGAGAGCATCAATGGCACAGAACTTTCCCTCCCCTATTTGTTTTGACTAACTCAACAACATGAGGTGAAAACATGGTTCATTCAAATGAGACTCAAAAGAATCAAAGTCCGAACGACTACATTTGTAAAAAATCTGATGTGGGCAGCACATGACTTTCCTTATACAATGCAATGAATTTACTATTTTTACAGCAAAAAAATAACTTATTCTTATAGTAGATACTTATATTATTTTCAAGAAAATGAATCTTCATCAATTAGTCGTCATTTTCATTGATTTAGCGTCATTTTTAACAATTTGGCGAGATTTTCGTTAATGTGGCAACATTTCAAAAAGTTGCCAAGTTGGCGACATTCTGCCAAATTCATCGCCAAAATATTGCCAAGAGTTATGGAAGGAGAAATAACTCATTCTTGTAGCAGATAAATGACTATTGGCATTCAAATATAAAAGTATTACTCAAAGTATCTTTTCTCATGAATGGCCCGAGCTAAATCCACGAAAATGATGTCATCAAATTTATTGCATGATATTACATATGAAAAGTGGACATGTTTCTCAACAGTTAATATATTTTTTTTAATTTATGGGATTTTTTGATAAATTTATTTGAAAAATGTGCAATATTACCAGAACGGTTCATGCTAGTCAATCATTTTCTGAGAAAAAATTACATAAGAAATGTCTGTTTGCGTAACTATATTAAAGGTTTTGATTATTTGATGATTTTTTCAAAATTTCACTCGAAAATTTAGGGGAATTCTGAAAATTCGATTGCATTTAAAAACAATAGGCTTCCAGTATTCACGGATTGTAATTTTTGTATAAAATTTCATTCAAATTGCTCCATTCATTCGTGAGATATCTCCCCACACACACACAGACATCACCTGAAAAATGTTTGATTCGTGATCAGAGATAGTTGAAACATGCTCTCCCGTAGAAAACTCGAATTCAAATTTTCGACCCCGTCACAATTCTTTCCTTATACATTATGTATATAAGGAAAGTAATATTGGTTTTAAAGCAAAAATTCTGAAAGAGTTCAATTTTTCAGAACTTTTAACCACAAATCGATACCAAACAAAGAATAATCCTGCAAAATTTTAACTTTTTAAAGAAAAGAAAAATGTAGTAATTTATCAAGTGGGGTAATGCCCTCACTATTTTAACAAATTTTCAGTCTCTTTCGTCTATGTTATTTTCACGTTTAGAAGAGGGTGCTTTGCTCTATCTTTTCTACTTTTGATTCGGCTAATGAATGGGGGGGGGGGGGGGGGGGACACCGCAATCTGAATTATTTTTATTGTAGTTTTGAACTACTACACTAATGGTCATTCCATAGTAATAGGCCAGGGTCGCCAACAGCAGTTGTGTATAATATAGGCATTTATCACAGGTTCCTTCCAATTTGATTTTTTCTCTTTTGTGAATTTTTCATGCTTCAAAAAGAAAATATTGGCAGTCGGCCACCCCCATATGAGCACATATACATGAGTTGCCCACATGAAATTTTTGCGAAACAAATTCTTAAACAAAAGTTAAATCTGCATTTCAAATTTTATTCTTCCCGACACAGAGAAAAACGAAACTGAATAAAATGAGATCGCAACCATTTAAGAATGCGTTCCAATCAGTTTCAGTTTTCCAGAAATTTTCGATCGTAATAACGTTTATACTTTGGCAGTCATATGAAATAAATGTTAACAAAATTCGTCTTTATATTTCTACTTATATGAAGGTATTATTTGTAAAAGATGTTAAATATACTTCAGAAATATTATAAATGTAATTCATCTTATGGATAAATTTAAAACATATTTATAAAATAAATAAAATACTTACTTTTAGTTAGTCGTAACATTCTTCAGATTCTCTGTGTTTGATAAAGTATATATTTCTTGGACATTAAATGTTGATAACTTTTTCAATCTCATTTCCCCGCCGTGGTGAAAGTCAAAGTCTTCCCACACAAGCGATGATTATTTGTTGCTTGTATATCTCTTGCCGTTAATCTCATGGTTGCCACAATACACATACATGATTTATACAAAAACTAATACTAAAAGGTGCACGGAAATGGGCGATAAAATGTAGGTTTAAATAGAAATTGTCACAATTGTACCGGAGTGAAAATGGTGCAATTGATACAAGTGGCGGATTCGTATATATATATATAGTTTGGCGCAGAAAATTGAAATTTTATGCATTTGTATCACAATGTATCAGCTTTTTCCAATTGGCGTACATTGATGCAGGAGTGTGATCCCTGATAACATATATATATATATATATATAAAATAAACTAAAAAAATTGGAAAATAAGACACATTAATATTACTAGTTTGAATTTTATTTTCTCTAAAAAAATTGTGATTTTAGCCAGTTTGATACTACGATTTGAGCGCCCTTATATTTGGTGTTTAGTGGCATTCATGTTTATCCATTTCTTTTATGAATCACTTGTTTAGTAGGAATTTTCATCTATGCTTCATGTTTATACTTTGTTTTACTTATATGGGTAATTGTCATGTCTCCTGCTCTGCCTCACTAGAAGGGTCGCTGTGAACATTGTCATGCCTCCTAGGTTGTATTTCATCATGTTCATTCCGGTGCTTCTGGATATTTATTGTACTGTTGAGGTAGAAGAAGGGTTCCTGCCTCATGGTAATACAAATTTTTCTAATGTTTCTTATCTTCAATGTTTCATCTTTTGGTGCCTGTAGTCTGAGTTTGAGCATTTATAGTAATGTACTATTGCTCAATCTAAAACAGACATTTGTTTGGGTTAATTAAATACTCAGACCTGAAGATGAATTTAATTATCATTAATCTTCGAATTTGGTCTGGTGCTGTTCCTTTCTATTATCAGCATTATTCGTGGATTTGCTTCTATGATGTTAATATTTCACGTTTACTTGAATTAATTATTTTTATTATTACATTTTTCTAATATATACATATATCATAGCTGCCAACTCTCCCGGTTTTACCGGGAGACTCCCGGTTTTTTGCTATATCTCCCGGTCTCCCGGGTAAGTCGCTCAATCTCCCGGTTTTCATCCAGCTGCCCTTATTTTCCCCCTTTCTAGGCAGAAATCACGCGAATGCAAATCGTGATTTTCAATTGTTTTCCGCGGTGCAGTTTTCTGCTACCGCGGTGTAGTAATGGATCGCGATTGACGTTTGTATTTTTGTATTTGTATCTACAGGGTACAAAAGTAAAAGAATCAGAAATAGATCACGAATGTTCCGAAAATATCACGAAATGAGAAACGAAGTCACAAATTTTGAAATCGAAGTTTTCCCGTTCTTTCATCTAAAAATCCGTTTCCCAGCTATCGCGTAATCGGCGCTCGCAAACAGCGATTATTCCCACAGCGTCACGAGAGAGATGACCAATGATTATCTAATTAATGTGGGAAAAACGCATTTGCATCGACTAAAATGTTATTAAATTATTTTCTTTTACATACAAAACTATTGTTTAAACATAATATTAATGAAATGAAAGGCT